>CAUYQG010101358.1:0-26225 GCA_963574415.1 Tarsius wallacei | reverse complement strand
TTTTGAGTTGGAGTTTTACTCTGTCGCCCAGACTGGAGTGCAGTGGCCGCTCCTGGCCACTGCAGCCTCAACCTGCTGGGCTCTGGTGATCCTTCTGCCTCAGCCTTCCAAGTAGCTGGAACTACAGGCGCACACTACCATGCCCGGCTAATTTTTGATTTATTGTAGAGATGAGGTCTCGCCAAGTTGCCCAGGCGGGTCTCGAACCCGCGAGCTCAGGCAATCCACTCACCTCAGCTTCCCAAGGTGCGGGATTACAGGCTGAGCCACCGAGCCCGGCTTATTTTATTGTTTCTTATAGCTTCTATCTCTTTGCTATAATTCCACATTTGGTCTTGCAAGTTGTTCACTTTTTCCAGTATAGTCTTTAGCATTTAGCATATTTTCTCATTCTAATTCTTCTTCTGATAGCATCTAAGTAATATCTGAGCCTGGTTCTCTTAATTGTTTTATTTTTTCTTCTTGCTTTTTCTCATGCCTCTTTTCTTCCTCCTCCTTTTTCTCCCTCCATTTTCTCTTCCTCCTTCTCCCCTCTTTCTTCTCCTCTAGTATTAAGTTGAGCTTAGGGTGGGTTTTGGGTGCTGAAGACTGATTTCCACTCTCCACTTTAGGCTTTTCCTGGAAGTTTCTACCTCAGAATGTGTCACAATTCATGTTTCATGCTTTCCTCAGTGGCAGGTAGCCTTCTGTTGCTGTTTCTTGGTATTTGAAGCCTGGTGGTGGGCAGCAGAGGCATTCTCTGTTGTCTTCTTTCATGCTTGATCTTAGGAAAGCTCTGTGTTCTTGGGTCTCGCAATGGGACTTCCTCAGTGATCATGTCTTTCTACGGCAATAGAAGATTAGAGGATCTCTATTGGTCTGGTCCCAGGAAGATTTCTTGCTCTTCTTTTGTTTCTGTCCCCTGATTTCAGCAAGTCTTCACTTTTGGGCTAATAGTATACAGGTCTGCCATTTTCACTCTGTAGAGAGCAGGATCTCAGTGGTGGTTGTACTTTTCCTGCAGTGACTGCTGCTCTGCTCCAGCAGGTCTGTGTAGCAAAGGGACACATTCTCCAGATACCCACTCTGTTCTCAATATTTTTCTTAAGCATCTGG
The DNA here is from genome assembly GCA_963574415.1 of Tarsius wallacei. NCBI lineage: Eukaryota > Metazoa > Chordata > Mammalia > Primates > Tarsiidae > Tarsius > Tarsius wallacei. The sequence goes on along the minus strand of CAUYQG010101358.1, from coordinate 25,130 downwards.
GTGAGGTCCATGAAAAGCAGTCTGTTAGTGAGTGAGATAAGACTTTCAGGAGCACTATACTCAAGCTATTTCATAATTGACCTTTAATAATTCATTACTTAAAGTCGGGCTTGGTGGCACAGCCTGTAATCCTGCACTTTGGGAGGCTGAGGTGAGTGGATTGCCTGAGCCCACGGGTTCGAGACCCGCCCGGGCAACTTGCCGAGACCTCATCTCCACAATAAATAAAAAATTAGCTGGGTGTGGTAGTATGCGCCTGTAGTTCCAGCTACTTGGAAGGCTGAGGCAGAAGGATTGCCGGAGTCCAGCAGGTCGAGGCTATGGTGGCCGGGAGCGGCCAGTCTGGGTGACAGAGTGAGACTCCAACTCAAAATAATAATAACAATAATAATAATAATAATGATAATAATAATAATTCAGCCGAGCCCGGTGGCTCAGCCTGTAATCCTGCGCCTTGGGAGGCTGAGGTGAGTGGATTGCCTGAGCCTGCCGGTTCGAGACCCGCCTGGGCAACTTGGCGAGACCTCATCTCTACAATAAATCAAAAATTAGCCGGGCGTGGTGGCGTGCGCCTGTATTTCCAGCTACTCGGAAGGCTGAGGCAGAAGGATCGCCGGAGCCCAGTGGGTCGAGACTGCGGTGGCGGGGAGCAGCCACTGCACTCCAGTCTGGGCGACAGAGTGAGACTCCAACTCAAATAATAATAATAATAATAATAATAATAATAATAATAATAATAATTCATTACTTATTTTGGCTGAATTCTTTTTACTAGTTTTTTTGGGACCTGACATCTTTACCTACAATGATGTGCTCCATGGAAGCATCTGTCTTTCCTTAGATTACAGGCTAGTTGGTTGCCCTGAGACAGCATCACTCTTGTTACTTAAGGAAAACTTACGATTTTATGCCTCATTTAGTTTTTCCTTGAGGTTAAGGTAGAAGTGATTCTCGACACATGTAAATCCTAAATGGAAACTGGAGCCTTCTGTGTTACAAATATTTTTTTCCCAGTATGTGGTTTGTTTTCTCACTTTTTATGGAAACTTCTACTCATAGAACATTTTATTTGAGAGTAGTCGGGCTTACTAATCTTTTTCTTTATGGTCTATACTTTTGAAGTTGGGCTAAAGAATCTTTCCCTATACGGAGTTCATAAATAAGCCATTTAAAAAATGAGACTATCAAGAGAACATCTCTGACTTCAGATTATGCCTCATTTTCTATTTATTTTTCTTCCTTTCATTAAGATGAAGTCTATCATCTAGATTTTTCTTTGCCCCTTTCCCCTGTATCTTTCTCACTCTCTTTTTCTGGCTATGTCACTTCAGCATTTAGTTATGCTCACCTGTCACCTTATTACAAAATAAAGCCATTTTTTGAGAAAAGTCAGTCAAGTGGAATGAAGACACTGTTCCCTCAGTTCCTATCTGCTGCCTCCCATCTCTGACCATGACTTTTCCAACTAACTTCTCTTCTTGTGCTCTTAAATATTTTTGTGCCATAAGATTGATCCCTCAACTCTCTCTTCTTCTCACTGTATGCATTTTCTTTCAGTGACTTCAGGCATTCTTTGGACTTAACTGTTAATCAATGATTTCCTAACATACTTTTCTAGTCTTAATATCACTCCTAAAAATTTAGACCCATTTATGTTCAACTGCTTTCTGAGTATTTTAAGACATCTCAGAAAGAGCATAGTTAAAACTGACTCATTTTCCTTTACCAAACTTTCGCTTCCTTTATTCTCCAGACAGGTTAGTAGTTCATAATTTTCTGGGTATCACTGAGATTTTTCTCTTTGATTAATTCAACTCTAATATCACATCTAATTCCATCACCAAGGCAAGTTAATTCTATTTAATAACTTTGTTTAGAATCTAGATTTGCTTCTCTAATCATCTACATGAACGTGGTTTAAGTCTCATTATTATTTCATTTTCCCAGAATATTAAAATAACCTCCAAATAAGTTGATGTCCTTATCAAGTTACCATCTTTCAGCACACTCTTTATTTTGACACAGCGGTGAACTTCCTAAAATTTAAATACAATCATGTCACTCTCCTGCTTCAAGTATATTTAATGTGGCTTCTTTCTGCTGTCATAATTAAACTTAGTCTCTTTAGTAAAACCTTCAAGCTTTTTACTTTCTTATCTCTGCTTATTTCTCTAATTCTTCTCTGGAAACAATTCTTATTCCATCTAAGGAACAATCATCATACACACAAAAAAGTTAATGTATGATATGAGGACTATAATTAATAACAGTATATTTTATTCAAAATTTTAGCTAAATGCGTGCATTATAGCTGTTCTTGCCATGGTGGATGGGGAGAGTGAGTAACTATGTAAGATGATGGATATGTTAATTTGTTTTACTTTTTTTAACCACAATTATACACACATACATACACAGAGGGTGCCAAAAAAGTGTACACATTTTAAAAAAGGAAAAAAAACTGTATTAAAATGGTGAATAAGATGAATACAAGTCACCTTTGACTTCTGCAATTACAAGAGGTGCTCAATGTGGTCCCCATCAGCATCCAGACACTTCTGATGATGGTGAACATTTCTTCAAATATATATACATTTTTTGGCACCCCTGGTTGATGTGTATGTATTATATACCTTAAATATACACAATAAAATTGATTTTTTATAAAAGAAAAAGAAATGTAAAAGGACTCGTGAGGTTTTCAAGGTGAGTTCTAAGAAGGCATTTCAAGAATTCCATCAGACAAAAAGCAAGGACAGAGAGTGAATAGGACCTGTATTTCCCAGCTCCAATTCAAACAGAACAGCTCTGCTTTTAACTGTTTGTTGACATTATGTTAACTATTTCATATAAAAAAGTTCATTACTAAGATTAAAAAATGAGCAAAAGCAGCATCTTATACTTAGTAAAACTGAACTACTTGTAGTCCTCTGACTTGTCATGTTCTTATTTTTCTACATCTTTCACTCCTGCCGCTCTGTTGGCCTGGAGTTGCCAGTACCTCTCTTCACGTAGTTAATTTCCTGGACCGCTCTTCCAAGAAATCATCCTTGATTTCTTTCAGCCTTCAGCTGGGGGCTCTTTTCCTCTGTCCCATCCTCTGATAACATCCCTTTTACAACATTTACCTCATTCCATTGTGATTATTCATTTGATTTCCTCCTCCTAAGACTCTGGTCTGGACTTTTTAAAAGGCGGATCTTAAGTTATCTACTTCTGTATGCTCAGTGCCCAGCATGTAGTAACTTCTTTATAAATGCATGTTTATGAAATAAGTAGATGAATAGGTTTATCTGGTGTTCATTAAAATCTACCTTGGTGCTATGGGGAAATGAAGAGAAACAAGTTTAGATTCTAATGTAGGGTTATTTTATAAAAGATTAGAGGACAAACATACATGCACATAAGAAGTAGAAAAGAAGCAGTAGTAAATTCTGTAGGGTAACACATTACTAGAGAGACTTAGGGGAACACGGTATTGCTTTCAGCTGAAGAAAGTGGAAAGGTCATCATGGAGGACTGGGTACTTAAACCTGGCCTATAGAATGTGAAGCTAATTAAAATGAGGAAGCATTTGAGGATGATAGAATGGAATGCAGAAAGCCATTGCATGTCACGTAACACATTTCTTCTTCAGATTTAATATCAGAGGTTATGATTAAGTCAGTTCTATAACCGACTCAGAGAGAGTATTAAGTTTTGGCAAGAAACCAGTAGAAATACCAATATTGGAGGACTTTTTTTTCCCCTGCTTACTTGTCTATTGATTTATAGGAGAAAAAATTGCTTAAACTGTTTAGAGTTGCTACATTGTTTTATTTATCTAAGAATTTCTGTTCTGCCAAGGATCACACCAAATAAATACATATATATATACACATAAATTGATACAATGTGAGGGAATCCCAGATAGCGGGGGAGTATTCCCTTAGTAATGTTTACTGTTTGTCAGTTTGGGTCCTCTAGAGACAGAAGCCAAGATAAAGTAAGACGTGCAAGAGATTTATGGGGAGAACAATTGAGAGGGATAAAGGTGATAGGAAGCAGGAGGAAGTGGGGGGAATTTTCAGACCACAATACACCTGTGTGGCTCTTCTGCACAGAGTAGGGGAGGGAGAATTGCATAGAAAGAGCCTTCACTGTGGTGTAGCTCTGAGAAAGTCTTGACCAAGCTGAGAAGCAGCCCTGGAGCAAAGACTGCCCATTAGTAGAATCCTGCATCAGGAAGAAATGACTCTATTATATTAATAATACTTCTGCTGTGCTTAGTTGTTGTCTGGGAGCAATCCAGGAAGCCAGTCCTCCATGAAGACCTTGCAATATTCTGTAGACATAAAAGCTGGAAGCTTAGCCATCTCTGTTTCTCTCAAGCAGGTCTCTTGATGGGATATTTGGGTGATGCATGTCTGTGGTTCCACTGTGTGCATATCAGAGATGTTTGGTTTACTTGTAGATTTTTTTTCCTGTGACTTATTGACAACAAATTTATATTGATTGTTTTAGGCTACCAGAACATCCTTATATATAAGAGGCATTTATTGTCTTTTTGAAATGAAGTGATTTTTTTGTTTTATTGGTAGGTAGAGATAATGCCCCTTAAAAAGTTCCAGATGATGGTCTGCTTAGCTGTAAATAGCACGAGAGACTTCACAATGGAAAATAAAAAATTGAATGGACAATTTATGTCCTGTCCTCATATTTCTGCAAAACTCAAAAACATTTTCTTGTTTTGCCTTTCACAGCTTTTTTTAAATTGATCAGTCCTGAGTAGTAATAGAACAAGTGGGGGTGCTTGACTATGTTGGTGATATTTAGTTCAACCTCTACAAATTCCATTTTAATATAGACAACCACCGGGCTCGGTAGCTCAGCCTGTAATCCCGTGCTTTGGGAGGCCGAGGTGAGTGAATTGCCTGAGCCTGCGGGTTCGAGACCCGCCTGGGCAACTTGGCGAGACCTCATCTCTACAATAAATAAAAAAATCAGCCAGGCGTCGTAGCGTGTGCCTGTAATTCCGGCTACTTGGGAGGCTGAGGCGGAAGGATCGCCGGAGCCCAGCAGGTCGAGGCTGCGGTGGCCAGGAGCGGCCACTGTTCTCAATCTGGGTGACAGAGTGAGACTCCGACTCAAAATATATATAAATATATAGACAACCTTTCTAAATTACAAACCACCTCAGGATTTAGATGAATAATTGAATTTTATAAAATCCATGACTATAAAAACAACCATAAGCCTTTGCCTGTATTATTTGTGCTAGAAAAGGAAATGTGAAGAGTGCATAAAAGAATATACATAGAAATTTCATTTAACTTTGTCTTAAGCTAATTATTTAAAATTTTTAACTGTACTTGCCATGCTTTTTTTCCTCTAGAACATTTTATACATTTTAAAAATAAATTTCTTTTCTTTATTTATTTCAAAGGGAGAACTATGTTGGGATTTTTAAAAGCATTCCATTAAAATTATTTTTATTAGAAAACAAAACATTTCAATTTGTGATAGGAGTGGCAAGTCTCATTCTCATTAGAAGGACCTTCTTTTTTGTCTTCATTGTTTGGTCTACAATAAACACTCACTAGCTGAGAGCAGGAAAACAAAACAAACTGAAAATAAATGAATACGTTTTTTAACTTTCTGTCCACTGCTGTTTCAATCTTCGTTTGGTAAAACAGTCTAATCCTTTCTGTTGTGTTTCAGAATCTCTCTGCTAATTCTCCTCTTCCCTGCTTCCCTCCCTAAGGTAGTGTCACATTTGCGAGGAAAAGGGTCTCCCATGACCATGTGGCATGGGACAAATGGAACTCACAGACCTCATGATGTCACTGGTTGGATGTTTGTATTGCCCACTGAGGCATGGTTGTCATTCCGGCCCAGTTACTGCTCACCCATCTGCCTAGAGTAACCTATAGACTGTCTTCTCTCAGTGCTTTCTGACTACCTGGACCTCCTTGACTCTGGATGGCAGAGAAAACTCACTGAAGTTTGGTCAGATCCTCTATCTGCGTCTTGGCCTGAAAAGCCAACACCATCTCCTCTGCTGCCGGGTCATCATACCCTTTTGTCAGGGATGTCAAGATTGACCTGCTAGAGCTCAACTCAGCTCCTCTCTGTCCTTATTTTTAGTCTTTTCTCAGGTCCACCTATGCATAAGAAAAGCAGAGGGAAACCCTGGGTTTAAACTAAGGCCCTGTCCTTCTGCCTATCTACATGGTGGGCACTCTTTCACTCCCAGTAGAAAGTTCCATTTTGGCGCAGGAACAACCTGAAAGGTGGCTCCTCCCACATTTACAATGGGGGACAGGACACCCATCTACCAGTGAGCTTCTCCCCCCTTCTGAACTTTAAAGTCCTAGAGGAGACCCCATTCTCCCACCCCTGATTCTCAGTCTCACTCACCTCTCTTTGTCTACCTGGTTCCAGCTTAATGAATGCTGGGAGTATCTTCAGCTCACTATGTAAAAATTGTAGAATTTGGCCAACCAGGGTTACTTCTCTGATACATTAAACGAGAGAGAAAGGGTTTAACACATCCTGTTTTCTTAAACCTATTGTTTTGCCATTTTCTATGCTGAACTGAAATATATCATGGCTCAGTCTTTATTCAGTAGGGTGAAGAATATAAGGTGCATTATTTAATTTTTGCAAAATGATTGCCCTCATTACAACTTTTTACATGTAATCACTAAGAAATCTGACTCCTCTCTTGCTTCTTTCATCTTCTGTGCTTTTTAATTATAATTCTTCTATCTTATCTTTTAATCTTAATTTTCTTTTTTTAAAAAAGTTTCAAATTTGATGAGAACTATGCTATATGACACTGTGCCAGAAATATGCACAGCTAAGGGTATTCTTCATAACACCATCAATTTGCAAATCGCCACCAGAACACTCTTCATCTTGACATGAAGATTCTGTTTGGTTTGTCTATAACTATTGAGTGAATAGTACTGTACATAGGCTTATAAGACTGAACACATCACATTTTGCCCCTTCGTCATGTAATGTCTACAATTTTTCCATGTGTGTAATTAATCTTATCTTCCTAACTAACCATAGTCTTCTTGTGTGATTATATGTGTCTATTGGATTGTTCTTTACCATGTGAGGTGTACAAAATATTAACAAATACCTGTTACTGCAGTGGCTAATAAGAAATATTGTTCAATTAAGCATAATTTGAACGTAGACACCAATCATCTCTTGTCTCTGGGAAGGGGAAGAGAATTAAGAATATTTTCTGAGTATTATGATCATTTAGCTTGTAGCTTCTGCGTGGGACAAAAGATGTAAGTTCTGGATGAGTAGCACTGTGCTTTGAAAGATATCTCTTTTAAATATACTTGTGGTATGCAACAACCACAATCTATTTTTGAGCATGGTCACCAAACCAAAAAATTTCCAAACAGACAGAAAGGAACTGCTGTGCTTAACCATAGGTAGATGCTCTATTTACTAGGCAGAAACGCAATTGTCTTCTGGACTTTTTGTGGCTGATTTCTTCTGAAGTATGTGCTTTGGTAACAAGTACTGAACCTTAAATTTGTTCTCCATGAAACAAAGATAGAATGAAAATAAACAGGATGCCAAGAGGTTGTCACATGATTCTTATTTTATATATTTGGCTTCATTCCCCTAAAATTGAAGTTGTTTTCAGTTAGTGAGCTAGTTTTGAATTGCTAGTATGCTTAAAACGGGATTATGTTAATGAGTCTTTGTAGGCATCTTATCTCAGTTCTTTCCTCTCACCCCCAACTGACACAAGCACACACACACAGAGGTGACATTCATTTCACTAGCTATTCATTAGTGTGCTGTTTTTTTTTTTTTTTGCTAGTATTCACTGATACTGCCTCACATAGGTCTCTTTTTCAATTTTTAAGATGACTGATTTAGGATTATGGGTTTAGTTTGTGGTCAAGGAATATAGGAAGTTGACAAGTTATATAGTTCTTATATCCGGATCACGTATGCCTTGCGATCTGCTACAGATATTATCTCACTATTAGCACTTAACACAGGTCTTTGGGAGAATGTGAGTAAGCGTGTCCTTATCCAAAAAGATTTGTAACTTTAATAGTCCAAAAAGAAATTAGGAAACATTATCTTAATTCAAGCATTACTATAAATTCAAGGCATAATTTTCAAGTAGATGGATTTGGTCTAATTGATGGTGCAATAGCCTCTTACTCCCCAAAGTATTCTTGGTTTTGCTTAGAAGCCAATATGTATTTATCTGTACTTTATTATAATATTTTCAAAAGATTCAAGATGCTTTCTGAATTTAATTTTTGCCAGATGATTTTTTGAAGCAGAAGCTGAATTATAAATGAAGCCACTTTGCTAAGAACCACAAAGAGTGAGGCTGGTTGATTTGTGAAGTTTGAGACCATATCAGTATTCCAAACCATACTCAATTGTTTATATCTCATTAAACAGCACTGGGCAGACACTTAAAGATTTTTATACATTTTAATTCAGCTGGTAACTTGATTTAAAACAACATTGATTTTTTAAAAAATTCATTCTTGGTCATGTATATCATGCTAAATATCAAAATGGATTTGCAAGTATTTGAGGCTGTCTGTACAACAGGATATTAAATTATTGGAAAGGCTTTCTTTCCTCTTGCTAATTTTTATCAATTTGCTATTGCTTTCATTTCCCCTTGAGATTTGGCTTTTTAGGAAAGTTTTTCAGCCGGGCTCGGTGGCTCAGCCTGTAATCCCAGCACTTTGGGAGGCTGAGGTGAGTGGATTGCCTGAGCCCGTGGGTTCAAGACTCGCCTGGGCAACTTGGCGAGACCTCATCTCTACAGTAAAATCAAAAAAATTAGCTGGGCATGGTAGCGCACGCCTGTAGTTCCAGCTACTTGGAAGGCTGAGGCGGAAGGTTCGCCAGAGCCCAGCAGATCGAGGCTGCGGTGACCGGGAGCGTGCCACTGCACTCCAGTCTGGGCGACAGAGTGAGACTCCAATTTAAAAAAAAAAAAAAGTTTTTCATCACTTTTCACCATATACCATGATCGTTAAACAATTAAACTTTTATCAAACAGAGTAGCAAGAGACTCTTTGGCCAATAATGAGGTTGGATACTTTCCTGTACAACCTGCTGGTTCATCTTGGAAGAAGAGCATCATGCCAAATTATTTTTGTGTGGTCAGTAATAATGTTCTAGCCAGGGTGGATGGAGAAATGAGCACAAAGGGCAATTCTAATGGATAGAAGGAGAGTAACATTCCTTGGCAAAACATGGTCATGCCTTGACAAGACTCCCTATATTATAGCTGCTAAGTTAGGTGCATATAAAGTTAGCAGCTCCTAGAATAATCTAACTTACAGCATGTACTAGAAGAGAAAGACTATATCTTCCAGGTTTTAGAAGTCCTTTATATTACCATATAATAATTGCCTAGAGAATACCTGTTTAACCCAGAGTTTATGGTGCATTAACTGTGTGGATGGCTCCTGAAAATATGAGTGGAATAATCAGGAGGAAAGTTTATTTGAAGGTAGTTGTACTAGTCTCTAGCTGCCTTTAATTCTTGGCTTTATACTGAACACCAACGTGATTGAGATCTTCACTCTTGATGTTTCCTAAGCGCAGAATATTCAGAGTGGGCTATCAGAACTTTAATGTGAAGATACGTCTGCTTGAAAACAGAAATAATTGGAAGTGACGTTTGGAAAAGAAAACTTGGACAATTACCCAACTGGGAAGATTGATCATGGAAATCAAAGAGGAAGGGGCATCAGAAGAAGGCCAGCACTTTCTTCCTACAGCCCAGGCCAGTGATACTGGGGACTCTCAGTTCACAAGTAAGTGTGTGTGTGTGTGTGTGTGTGTGTGTGTGTGTGCGTGTGTGCGTGTGTGCGCCCTTCCCTATAACTCTCTGAAGATGCAAACTGGGTTGACTAAACACATGTGTATTCACAGAAATTTGGATTCTAACAAGTGGCATCGATTACCTAAGCATTTTTCTTTTGTATCATTTACTTTGGTGCTGTGGGTATATGATATGCCTCTCATCTTTTATCTTGTGTGAGATAGATAATAATCCATGAAATGGTTAAATACTAAATAATAGAATCAAAGTTCACAAATATATGTTAAGACGCTAATAAATACATTTTGAGTACGCCTTCTAGACCCTAATATTTTTTAAGAACACCTTCTAGCTAGCGTTTTTATACAATCTTGTTTGAGATTAGTTTTTGGACTACAAAAATTTTCTCTTTAAAACCAAAAGGTACGTAAGCTAAAAGTATTAGGAAAAAATGTTTTCACTAGAAGCTTAGACTGACAATACCATTGCAGAAAACCTAGTCACATATGCAGAGCTAGTGTGGAGATTTGGCCAAGATTTGCATCTGAACATTACATTTGGTTTTTGTACTACTCAAGTAATTAAAATTATTAGAAGAATTGTATGTTTCCTCTCATGCTTAAAATTCTAGGTTTGGGGTTTTATTGCTTAGCATGAATTATGTTTTTTTCTTTTATTTTCAGAGGAGTCCTGTAGCCCAATTATTTAACACTGGCTATATGCCTAACCTTCTCATTTAACTTACATTATAAAACTAATCTTTAGAAAATTGTATTGGTTGGATGCATTTTTGAGAAATTCAGTTGTCAGGGTTTATAGCAGAGTTAACTGTTAATAACCTTTCAAAAAAATCCACACATTTGAAGTTCATGAAAACCTACCTAATAATTGTCACTTTAACCTCTTTTGGAAAGTCTAAAATTGTTAACTATAGCATTGTTAAATGTCAGTAGGAGAAAAAGTATGCGGGTACCATGCAAAAAATGTTGACTCTATTAATTTAAAAAACATGATTTTTATTCAAAAAGGTAGTTCTAAAAATATATTAGTGACTAAATATCAGTAAATGCAAATAGTATCTGAAAAATGTAAACATAAGCAAGGAAATAATTTGTTTGATAGCCTTTTATTTATAGCCGAATAGTTTACTTTTTCATACATTTTAGTTTTTCTTTTTTGGCTACCCATGAATTGTAACAAACAGCATCCCATTCATACACCCAGTCATCCTCTCTGGTTTAGAAAGCTCCACACGGTGTGTAGTTTTCAGGCATCTACCCACCACATTATCCCTTACCATAACCCGATTATTCTACCTTCTAAGTGTTAGATGTTTCATCTCCATACCTTTGTTTTCAGTCTTATTTTCTTTCCTACTTTATCTTAAATTATTTAACTATCTTTTTATATTTTTTTAAAACATTGCTGACAAAAGGAATGGACACATTTAACTAAATGTTGGTTTGAGTTATAAATAAATTAGCGGCATCACCACCACCATAATGTCCACTCTAACCTAGCTGGAGACATCCATTTAGTTAATGATTTACTATTGACAGCAGGTCAGAGTGGCTTGAAGGAAAAACCCATTGAAGAGTATTTTAGTGAGCGGTTCTTTTTGAAGATTCCACCTCTGCCTAATGTATCCAAAAGAAACAAACACAGTTGAAAAATATGTTTTAAGCCGGGCTCGGTGGCTCAGCCTGTAATCCCGCGCCTTGGGAGGCTGAGGTGAGTGAATTGCCTGAGCCCACGGGTTCGAGACCCTCCTGGGCAACTTGGTGAGACCTCATCTCTACAATAAATCAAAAATTAGCCGGGCATGGTAGTGCGCGCCTGTAGTTCCAGCTACTTGGAAGGCTGAGGCGGAAGGACCGCCGGAGCCCAGCAGGTCGAGGCTGCGGTGGCCGGGAGCGGCCACTGCACTCCAGTCTGGGCGACGGAGTGAGACTCCAACTCAAAAAAAGAAAAAAAAAAGAAAAAATATGTTTTATATTTGTCATGCCTTACAAAAACAATATTTCTCGGTTTCTTTATAACCATGGAGCTAAAAAGACCAATCAAATTTTAAGTCACATCTAGTTCTGCTGCAAATATGCCCTGCCCTGAGAACTTACTACCTATAAGTCTGATAAACCAAGTGAATTCATTCTGCTAAATAATGTATGTATTTATTCTGGTCAAAGTGAAGCATAGTAATATATATTGACATGTTCTTGAATAACAAATTACGTTTTTAAAAATCTAAATTTGCACCTATTATTTATAGGTATTCAGAAAACTCCAAATGAACCGCAGTTGGAATTCATCCTTGGTAAGGAATTTTATCTTATTTATATCATTAAGTATAAAAATTTATTTGTGTAGTCGATTGCAAGTTCTAGGTACATATCATTACCTATTTTACAAACTTTTTTTTTTTGAGTCGGAGTCTCACTCCATCACCCAGGCTGGAGGACTGTGGCACAGTCACAGCCACCCCAGCGTCAACCTGCTGGGCTCCGGGGATCCTTCTGCCTCAGCCTTCCAAGTAGCCGGAACTACAGGTACCCACTACCACGTCTGGCTAATTTTTTTTTTTTTTGATTTATTGTAGAGACGAGGTCTCGCCAAGTTGCCTGGGCTGGTCTCAAACCCGTGGACTCAGGCAATCCACTCGTCTCGGCCTCCCAAAGTGCTGGGATGACAGGCTGAGTCACCGAGCCCGGCCTATTTGACAAACTTTTCTGAATAATGTTCTATTAAAAATTGAATTCTACAAAGGAGGTGTTATTTTCTCCCAACTGATAAATAGAGTCAGAATTGCTGCCCAAGGATACAGGGTTCAGGGGTGGTAGAGTTTTGTCTCTCAGCCAGGTCTGCTGAACCTATGCCTGGTATTTATTTTCTAATACAGCAACTGCATTTTGTTGCTAACCAACATTTCTGGAAATCTGTTTGTCTAATTTTGTACTCTTAGGACTGGCCACATATAGTTTCCCTTTGTGTTCCTTTATGGCATTACGGGATTCTTGGCCCCTGTGTCTTACACAACAAGAATCCCTGACTATTGATTCTGTGGACATATCTTTGGCATTCCACTACTTAGCTAATGCATGGAAACAGCTTTGTATTTGATTCACGTATGACTGTAAAAAATGCCATTAGGGCACTAACTGCAAAAAGGTATTTAAAAATACGAATCGTATGAACTATGTAGAGAGAGGCTGGACTCGGTGGCTCAACCTGTTATCCCAGCGCTTTGGGAGGCCGAGGTGAGTGGATTGCCTGAGCCTGTGGGTTCGAGACCCGCCTGGGCAACTTGGCGAGACCTCATCTCTACAATAAATCAAAAATCAGCCGGGTGTGGTAGTGCACGCCTGTTGTTCCAGCTACTTGGAAGGCTGAGGTGGAAGGATCGCCAGAGTCCAGCAGTTCGAGGCTGCAGTGGCCGGGAGCGGCCACTGCACTCCAGTCTGGGTGACAGAGTGAGACTCCAACTCAAAAAAAAAAAAAAAAATGTAGAGAGGTCTTTTTTTTCCTCTTATGATCCTGAAATATGTTGAAAGGACAGCAATATTTTTACATTTCATTTTAAACTAAATTTTACAGACTAACACATATATATATTCAATTTCATAGAGACCAGATATGGTTTCCAAATTTTTACATATTAATATGCATGTTTTCTAATGTTTTGAGAGCAAATTGAGATACATACATATATCATATTGAATTTTAGTCATTAGAATTCCCAATTATGACCGGGCTCGGAAGCTCAACCTGTAATCCCGCGCCTTGGGAGGCTGAGGTGAGTGGATTGCCTTAGCCCGAGGGTTCGAGACCCGCCTGGGCAACTTGGCGAGACCTCATCTCTACAATAAGTCAAAAAATTAGCTGGGCATGGTAGCGCGTGCCTGTAGTTCCAGCTACTTGGAAGGCTGAAGCGGAAGGATCGCCGGAGCCCAGCAGGTCGAGGCTGCGGTGGCCGGGAGCGGCCACTGCACTCCAGTCTGGGCAACAGAGTGAGACTCCAACTCAAAAGAAAACAAAAACAAACAAACAAAAAAAGAATTCCCAATTATTTTAGACACATACGTTTTTACTAATTGTGCTTTCGAATTTATATTTTTTTGCTCAAAATACTTCATCTTGAAGTATAACTTAATGGCATAATAATTGTATATCATTTATATTTTGAACACTTGTTGGTTACTCATGTTCCTAAAAGGTGCTAATTAAATACTCTAGATTTTGTATTTTCCTGGGTATTGAGAAATAGACAGAAACGTGAAAACTGAAGAAACTTTCATGACAATGCCAATAGAAGTATTCTTCTTTTCTAGAGAGATTTTGGGTGGTATCAGATATGGAAAGGGAACTGTGGAGTAAAAGTCAGTAAAAGTAAAAGGAGCCTAGGCGCCTCTGACTCACTGACGACTCTTGCTACTTGAACCTTCCTCTATTCTTTTTTCATTTTTAAGAGAAGAACCTCATTGTTTACCTTATAAATAAATAAATAATATAAATTAAAAAATAAAATAATATGAATAAAACAAAATAATATAAATAAAAACTTTTTTAAAAAGTGAAGTTCGTTAGAGTGATTTGGTATATTTCAGAGAACCAACAAAGCCTTCTTACTTGCATGTAGGAGAAAGAATCTGAAGGCATCAGGAGGAATTGGGCGTGGAGAGGGTTAGGCGAACATGGTGGCCAACAGTGTGTCTGGGTCAAACACTTGTCTTCTAGTTGAATTAAAATAATCTGTCTTGTTGAAAGATCGAACTATGCTATATTTGTTTTGAACATCTAGTCATGTTCAGTGGCAATGCTGTTGTCACTTATATTTCTGGTTTTGAATCATAGAATTAAGAGATTAGCATCTGTGAGAATTTATTCATAAAATGTTCCTCCAGTTAAAAAAAAAAAAAAACACTTCAATGTTCTTTGTTGCTATATTTATTCAAAAGTATACTAGTATTCTTAACAACAGATAATTTTATCTTATCAAATGACAAGAAATGCCTGATGAGTGAACGGGAAGAAAGTTGTTTAGAGTCTTCAGGGAATTGTATTGTTCTTGATCCTAGAAGACACATCCCTAAACTGTTAATGTTTCTTAGCACTTTAAGATTTTTAACTATGCTATTTCTTGAATAATTTTTTAAAACTACTCTTTTAAGGATATTACAGCTAAATTCTTATAAGTTTTACTATATATTTTGCCATTTTTTTCTGAGAGTTTTTAAAATCCCACAAATCCTGCGACTTCACCTACTTATGAGTAACTTCTATTCATTTCATAACAAATATTGAGAGAATAATCGCTTATTAAATATTTTATTATTGTTTAAGGATGTGCATATTTATCTAATTAGGACAAATTCAAAGAAAAAGAAATATAACAGGTAGGGGGCTTTTATACAACGAATTTTCCAACTAAATTTTTTTAAATAGGCACAGAATCAATGCACTACATTTTTGATAAGTGATTTTCTACTTTTTTACCAAAATATCCAGATAACTTGAGAGTGTCAATGACTTGGCTTTTTAAAACTGGGAGTCACATTAATTATTTCACTAAGTGTCATATTGCTTTGTGAAAGTTATTTTCCTTTGACGATTTGTGTCTGCCTTACTTCTGTGCTGCTATAAAATCATTATATTTTGCTGAAGTTCTTCTGCTACATCTTTATTTGGGTAAATAGGTAGGAAATGCTTAGCCAATTGAACAAATAATTGGCTAAACAATGTCTTGACAGCACAAGATAAGCATGCACCAAAAAACAAAAAGAGTATCTTATGTCCATTGTCAACTGTATTTCTAATGATTGCCTGCATTTAAATTAAATAATTCACTCTTACAACTGCCATCCTGCTTCTATTTTTTTGTTTGTTTGTTTCTTTGAGTATATCAATAACCTCTTTACTGTTATGAAGAAAGGAATAATTACACACCTATGAGAACACTGATTTTGCTTATGGTTTAATAAAAGTGTTTTCATTTCCACAAGACCGACATTTAAAAAAAGGAAACATTACTTAAAATCTAAGTGCATTTCTTTATGAAAACCATTGTGGAAAATGTACAAAGAAGACTAATCTTGACAAGGATATCACTTACATTTCTATGAAATATTTTAAGTATATTTCCTTGATTATGCTTGTAATATTGCTCATCTTGTGTCTTCATTTATTATCTTTAGAGTCAATAGAATGCTTATAAGATTATGTCTTCATATTTTTATTTGTACATGTATGTATTATAAATGTCTATATATGCACTGTAAACCCAAAACAATAGGTACTAATGCCTATTAAATGCATAGGAGAGAATGGCATGTGTGTGTTTACATGCAGTCCTTGTGTTCTTTATTTGATGCCTTGAAGTCATGTTCTTGAAATTAATGTATATCTTGATGGCTGATACCCAATAGAAGCCAGTGACCAGACACAGGGAACAAAGAAAGATACTTTTTTTCCCCACATCAACAAGCTTTGGGGTTGATTTTGTTAGGAATGGTGACATGGAATTTAGAGTATTATCCTTAACAAGTATAAGTAATTTATTACTCCAAATTGTGTTGGGAGAGGCATAGAATACCTATAAATAAAATAACTCCAGATAATTTTGTGTTCTGTGTAGACAGAAAGAGTTACTAAATAGAACATGCCTAGTGAGAGACAGTGAACTTGGGGGGAAATGTGGGGATTTCAAAGAAAGTCTCTCAGTTCTTTTGCAGGCTCTGGATACTGATCTGGCAGTTGTCCATAATGAACCTAAGATCTGGGTAACTTTTCAAATGGGAGGAGATGAGCTATAGTGGACATCCAAGCAGGAGTTAATAGAGTCCTTATCGTGGGAATGATGGGGCCCAGGTAGTAAATTAGATTACTGGTTTTACCATGTATGAAACCAAGTCACGAGTGGGTCCTGTCTTGAGGTAAAAAGAGTCATAAAGGGAAATAGCAGGATAGTGAAGTACCTGTTGCTGGTCTACAGGAATGCCAAGGTCAGAGTAGGACGATTGCAGGATAGACTAGATGCCAAGTCAGTGAACTCTGACTCCCATGCCTCTTGTGTTCTCCCCTACTTTCACCCTTACTTCAGCCCCAGCTGTCGGGGTGAAAGGATCAGGCCTGATGATTGGATGCTGGTGAAGTTCAGTGAGTGAGAGATAGAGAGATTTGGGACTTGAGGTCAACTGATGATTGCCAAAACTTGCCTTTTGTGAAGCTGTTTTCTTTTAAGAATCAGTCAGTGTATTCTTGTGTGGAATAATTCTCTTCCAAAGACTTTTTTTTTTCCCCTTTTGAATATAAAATGTACTAACTGTCCTCCTGTAGGTTTTATTAGTATACAAAATGGGAGTTATCTGATATTCATATTGCTTAATAGAACCTTTATTGTTCAGTTTTATCTAAAATGGAAAAATCTACATTAACTGCTAGAATGTTATATTACAGTAGCAAAAATCATTACAAATAAATACCAGTAATAGGCAGCGTAGAAATACATCTCAGCTATTGCTAGAATGTGGTCATACAAGGGGGACTCAAAAAAATAGAATTTATTTATTAAAAAGTGTGTATTTGTTCTTACATGTTTCAACTTCAGTCACCTTCAAAGTACTCTCCATTTGATGCAATACCCTATCAAGACGTTTTTTTCCAGTGCTCAAAACAGTTTTGGACTCATCAATGTTGATGCCTTTTAGTGTTTCCTCTGTTTTTTTTTGTGTCACCTCTTCCACATCAGCAAAATGTTTCCCTTTGAGGACTCTTTTCATCCAGGGAAACAAACAAACAAAAGTTGCTGGGGGCGATATTGGGTGAATAGGGAGAGTGGAGCACAGGGGTCCTGCCATTTTTTGTCAAAAACTGCTGAACACTCAGCACTATGTAGGCAGGTGTGCTGGTAAATCATTCATGAAAAAATGGGCAAATCTGTTTAAAGAATCTCCAAAAAACAATTCACTGAAGCCAAACCCAGCCTCTCACAACAACACTAGCTGGTAAACTGATACCAATGAGTACCTAGAAAACTTAACCTAGCAGGGGAAGCCTGTATTACAAAAGGGGCCTGCCCTCCAAAAAATAATTCTCTTTTTCTGGGGCATCCCTCTGCATATTTCATACATTTTCAGACATAGCTAACCCTCTTTATTTTTGTTTCACCATCTCCTCTCTTGGCATTTTTAACGTCAGTATGTTAAGTTCAGAAGGGATGATTCATTCCCAACTCAGAGTTGATCAGCATAAGCTATTATTTAATTTTTAGAGTAAAACATATTTTCTTAAGATGGAGTACTAGGCAGTCATTAAAAAATCATTTCTCAAAAGAATATTTCATCACGCAAGAGAATGTAAAAGATTTTTTTGTTTGTTTTTTGTTTTTGCTTTTTTTTTTTTTTTTTGAGTCGGGGTCTCACTCTCTCACCCAGGCTGGAGTGCAGTGGCATGTTGCTCACGGCCACTGCAGCTTTGACCTGTTGGGCTCAGGTGAGCCTTCTGCCTTCCAAGTATCTGGAACTACAGGCATGTGCCACCACACCTAGCTAATTTTTTTATTTATTGTATAGATGAGGTCTCACCATGTTGCCCAAGCTGGTCTTGGACCTGTGGGCTCAGGCAATCCTCTTACTTCAGCCTCCCAAAGTGCTGGGATTATAACCATGAGTCACCGTGCCCAGCTGAATGTAAAAGTTTTAAAAGCAGGATAGCAAACTGCATGCACAATACAACCCTCATTTAACTATTTGCGTCTGTATGTGTAAGAGAGCAAAATTCGAAGGCATGAATGTCTTCAATTGTGATTCTCATCAACTGGTAGCCTTTTTTTCCCTTTGTTATGCTTTCCTCTATCTTCCAAAGTCTCTGCAATGCACCCAGATACATTTCATAATCAGGTGCTGTTGTTGTTTTCAATAAATAACCTAAATATGCTGAACAAAATAAACAGCATATCTGACGAAGTAATGTTTTACTCTTTGCCTTCAGTTAGCTCACAGTAGAATTAGAGAAGTCAAACTGAGACCCCTGAAATTATTTTTAAAAACAGCCAAAGACTAAGCTATCTCTTAGAATCTCTAAAATTATTAGGGATTGTATAAAGTAGTGGTCCCCAACCATTTTGGCATCAGGGACCAGTTTCATGGAAGATAATTTTTCCAAGTACGGTGGGGTGGGGGTGGGGGTAGTCTCAGGATGATTCAAGCACATTACATTTATTGTGCACTTTATATTACTATTAGATTGTAATATATAATGAAATAAATGAAATAATTCTACAACTGACTATAATGCAAAATCAGTGGGAGCCCTGAACATGCTTTCCTGCAACTAGATGTTCCCATCTGAGGATGTGGACATACCAGAGGTATGTCACCTACGTCCAATCTACTCCATAAGCTTGTCTTGGTTACTGTCACTGCAGTAAACCCTGATTTACAAAAATGGGAAGTTGGAAATGGAAGCAGATTTTTCATTGCTTTTGTGGCAATCTCAGGATATCCTGCCTTTAATCCAGAATGTATGGAGATTTGAAGTTGATCCTCTTCTAGCATGGACAAAGTCCATTCACCTGGCTTATTCACAAATGGGTTGCAGATCCTTTCTTTCCAAGTTTGGGGGTCTTTTGAGGTTGGGAAGTAATGCTTAAACTCTTTGGAAAGCTGAGATAGGCTGGGAGAAAGAAGGCCCTGGCTCAGTCTCTTTCAAAATCTCTGCTGATACTTGAAACATGTCAAATCCCAGTGTTCAGTTGTCCCCCCCATAATTCCAGTTTGACTTTGAATGTAGCCACTTTATCTGCTGACTTGAACACAGTTTTCATTCTTTCTGAGGTGACAGATTGAGTTTGTTGAGCAGGTTGAATATGTCACACAAGTAAGCAAGTTTTGCAATCCATTCTGTGTTACTGAGATGTGCCGCCAGTGATGACTGTTTTTCTGAAAGAAATCTCTGGTGCAGCTCTTATAACTCAGAAATTCGGGCCAGTGATCAAACTTTAGAAAGCCATCATACTTCTATGTATAAGGGAAAATGTGTGTGCCCTGTGTCCATCTCCTCCTAGAGGTGCACGAACAGACTTAAGTTAAGGGCATGCACTTCAATGTGGTTGATAATTTTAATCACATCCTACAAAACGTTAAGTGTTAAGTTCAGGTGATATTTTTTGGCTAGTCAGCATTTCTCTATGGACGGCTCAGTGCATAGACTCACATTCAGAATTGACCACTTTGACCCAGGTAATGAAACCAGAAAGCCGCCCAGTCATGGCAGCTGCTCCATCCATGCATATACTGACACAAAATGACCAATTCAGTTTTCCTGTTATGCAATCATTCAAAGACTTGAATAGTTCTGCAAGGAGTGATATTGGTTGACAATAACAGAGTGCATGTATCATAACTTCATGTACATCCTCCTGAAAAACATATCACACAAAAACAAGCATTGCTGCCTCATTGTCAATATGGTAGACTGGTCAACGTGGATTGAGTACTATGACTCATTAATCTTCTCTGACAATTGTGCTTCAGTATCCTTTGCTATTTCATCAATTTGTTTAGTTATGGTGCTAGCCAAAAGAGGAATATGCGCCACCTTTTGAACTGCAGCCTCTCCTAAATTTCAGCACAAATGTCTGTAGCAGCAGCCAGGATCAACTGCAGCATCCACTCGCCTCGGCCTCTCAAAGTGCTGGGATTACAGGCTGAGCCACCGAGCCCAGCTGTTATTTTCTTTTAAATGCAGCTTTCTTTTTGTTGGCAGTCTCAGAGTCTTCTGCTGTCTCATCATTGGGTCTTTCCCCCTTTTCAAAGAAGCTCTCTAGTGATGTTTGTTTTTTACTCATTTTGGCTAGGATTAGCCTGTGGGCTCACCAAAACTATGACCGAGACAAATGCACAGTGCAGGAAAGAGGCATGGATGGAAGTGGTAAATAAAATAATAGGTGGGCCACGCCTGGACTAAAATAAGTGTCTGACTCTGACTTAAAACCTGCCACCAGATGCAGCTTTACCACCGAAGTACATCAACTTACTTGCTGCTCACTGATAGGGTTTTTATATGAGTCTGCAAGCAGTTGATTTATTATGGTCTCTGTGCAGTCAAACCTCACTGCGAATGTTCATCTGTATTTGCAGCCACTCCCCAGCACGAGCATCACCGCCTTAGCTCCACCTCAGATCATCAGGTATTAGATAGAGTCTCAGGAACTTGCATGCACAGTTCACAATAGGGTTGTGCTCCTATAAGAATCTAATGCTGCCACTTATCTGACAGGAGGTGGAGCTCAGGTGGTAATGTGAGCGATGGGGAATGACTGTAAATACAGATGAAGCTTTCCTTGTTGGCCTACCACTCACCTCCTGCTGTGTGGACTTGTTCCTAACTGGTCTGTGGCCCCAGGGATTGGGAAGCCCTGGTATAAAGGATAAAAATTGTATGAAAAGGAGCAGTCAGTGAGGCTTACTACAGAAGACTAGCTGAAGCTAGTTTTTGAGGAAAGAAAACAGGATTGGACTAAGGAGAAGAAAGGGAAATCACATTCTGTACCAGGAGATTCCCCAAAAGCAGACACTTGGTCTTTGAGACAAAAGACTCCAAGTTCAGGATACAACCACAGAAAGACATGGAATAAGTATTTATTATTACACAAGTTCAGCCATCTTGTCTTTCTAGAAGGAAAATTAGAACAGTGTTCCCCTCCAATACCATTCTTCATCCATTTAATTCCTGGTCTTTGGGGAATGAATAGTGGTATGTGTAGAAAAATTGTGATTCCACATGTTTTATAGGAAACTAACTTCACATTCACTCTGTAAACCACATTAGTCCTGCCATACATAATGGAACTAAAAAGACTAAGTGAAATACAGTATTTGTAGAAGGTCTGCTTTTTCTATGAAAGTGGAGGACTTTTTTTCAAAGTATTTTGAGTATATAGCCCAATATATATCTGCACCAGGTAAATGGTGTGTACCATCCTAGAGTTCAATGATTAAAATTCGGTTTTTGTCACATTATGTCCTGAATAGTGACAAGATGTCCTTAGGTAGGTTGCTTCAGATATTATGGTGACTGAACATAAGGAGTGATTATCCTCTTTGGTTGTTAAAGCTTTGTCAAGGAGCGTACTGATTCTAAATACTTCATTCTTCTATTGGATCACGTGTTATATAATGGGTACTAATTTTGGACTTCATATATAGAGCCACTGTATTTCTCTTTTTTTTTTTTTTTTTTTAGTTGAAGTCTCACTCTGTCGCCCAGACTAGAGTGCAGTGGCATGCTCCTGGCCACCACAGCCTTGACCTGCTGGGCTCCGGTCTCAGCCTCCCATGTAGCTGGAAATACAGGCATGCACTACCATGCCTGGCTCATTTTTTGATTTATTGTAGAGACGAGGTCTCGCCAAGTTGCCCAGGCAGGTCTCGAACCTGCGGGCTCAGGCAATCCACTCACCTCAGCCTCCCAAAGCACGGGATTACAGGCTGAGCCACCAAGCCCGGCTCACTGTATTTCTAATAGCCCAGGCATGGGGAAAAAATTATAAAATCATGTGATCAGTTGTCTGGGCTCTATTTTTAAATATGTATAAAAATGTGTCCCAATTGACAAGCCACACGAGAAAATGTCTCATCTCTTTACAGACACAGCATTTACAGCTTGCAAGAGCCTTCATTAACCTGCATGTCAAGTCCATTCATACTTTATGAATAGCTATAAATCAAGCATTGTTTTATACATTTTTCTAAGGGAAAAAAAAACCCTAGGAGGCTCAACTTACCAATTCTCTTCGATAATTCACACTTTGTCTCCCTTGCTGGTCTATGTTCTATAAATGATGATAAAGCTCTGACTTTTTCAAAACTCCAGTGGGAGAATAGAGGATTTTAGTACGTCTTGCTTAGTATTTTTACCTTCTACATGGTATGTGGAGCTAGCTAAAGAGAATACCAAGCACAGAGGTTTATTTTTACATTCAATCTATTGATAAAAATATTGCTTCACCATATAAGATGCAAGATGATCTTCAGAGCACCAAGAGAAGCAATTTCTCTGAATTAGGCAAGACCTGTGCTTGCCTTATTTTATTGCCTCATTATACATTGATTGCCATTTTCTTAATTTTTACAGTATAATACATCCCTTAGAAAACATTACATTCCCCTAAACAACCATTTTCTGGGCACCTCCTAAAGTCAAGGCATTGTCCAAAGTACTGGAAAGTCACAGAAACAGCTACCATTTTTTCAGCATCTGCTGTGTGCTTAGCTCTTTACCATCAGGATGTCATGTATTCCTCACCACAACTCTACAGGATAATAATATTAAAAATAGCTAATATTTATCGAGTGCTTTCTTGTTTGCCATATGCTGTGCTAAACAATTTACACAGGTTAATTACTTTAATTTTTACAATTTTATTAATTGTTCTATTATCATTCTTGTTTTATAGATAAGGCAACTTAGATACGAGCAAGTAAAGAACTGAGCCCAAGATTTGAACTCAGGAGTCTGAGTTCAGATCTTGCTTTCCCATAATAGCTTTACTTGCCAGATACAGAATCCTAAATTTCCAAAGGTCAACTTTCCGAAGATTTTATGGAAGATGAGTGACAGAGTTAGCATTCAATTTGGTTTTGTCTGATTCAAAAGTTCCTGCTTTTATTATTATTATTATTATTTTTTGAGTTGGAGTCTCACTCCATTGCCCAGGCTGGAGTGTGGTGGCATGCTCCCAGCCACTGCAGCCTTGACCTGCTGGGCTCCAGTGATCCTTCCACCTCAGTCTTCCAAGTAGCCGGAACTACAGGCATGCGCTACCACACCCGGCTAATTTTTGATTTATTGTAGAGATGAGGTCTCGCCAAGTTGCCCGGGCGGGTCTCAAACCCGCGGACTCAAGCAATCCACTTGTCTCAGCCTCCCAAAGTGCTGGGATTACAGGCTGAGCCACTGAGCGGGGCCTAGTTCCTGCTTTTAATCGTCATACAATAGAACCCTTGTTATTGATTCCTACTTCCCAGGAATTTCCAGGAGATGGTCAGGATAAACAACTATAATGATGCCAGGCAGATTATTGTAAGGGAAAAATGAAGACATAAGCCAAGAACTACAGAAACATTGAGCAAGTGTTGATTAAATGTAACCACAGTTTCAAAAACATCATTTCAAAGGAAGAGGCATTTGGACCAGGTCTTGAAGAGTGAGTGGGATTTCAGCAGGTTTAGAAGGAACACAAGAGACAACTCAGGAAAAGGAAGTAGAAAAATGCATGAAATCCTAGCTCATTTTCCAAGGTGATGTGATTAATGCTTATTTACATTTCCCTCTGTATTACTTATAATCCCACTCTAAAATAAATTAAAGTTCCAGAAATCCTCCTGCAGTGTTTCATAATTGTTGCATGTTTGTTAGGAACTTGTTAAAATTCCAAATAAACACAAGTCTTTTTTTTTTTTTTAGGTGTCAATTTTTAATTTTTTTATTTTAAATTATGTGTACATGAATTATATGAAAGCTTTATAAATTTATGGGGCTCATGTGATGTTGGATACAGGCATACAATGATTAATCATCAAATCAGTGCAATTGGGGTATGTATCACCTCAAGCATTTATTTATTTTTTTTTTATTCAATAATTTTTATTATGATATTTTGGGGTACAGTTAAGGGTTAGGTGTACAAATATGCCTCGTTCAGGCACCCTTGTTGATAGGAAGTGTCTCCCCGTCCCCAGACAGATATTTACTACCATTAATCCCATCACCCTCCCCCTCTGCCCCCATAGTTTCCCACCACTGTCAGTCATTTTCTTGTGGTAATATGTTGGATGATCAAGGTCTACTATATGAGTGAGAACATGTGGTACTCAGCTTTTTGTTTCTGTGAGAGGTCACTCAGTATTATAGACTCTAGTTCCATAGTTTATTTCTTATGGCATGGGCATTTGGGGTTTTGATCAGGAATTGGTTGTCGATTCCAATTTTTGTAAGGGTGTCTCCTGCATTTTCTAAGGTTCTTATAGTTTGAGGTTTTACGTTTAGGTCTTTGATCCATTTAGAGTTGATTTTTGTGTATGGTGATAGTTAGGGGTCTTGTTTTAATCTTCTGCATATGGTCAGTCAGTTTTCTCAGCACCATTTACTGAATAGGTTCTCCTCTCCTCAGTGGTTGTTAGTGGAGGCTTTGTCAAAGATGAGCTGGTTGAGAAATTGAGGTTTTGCTTCTGGAATCTCTATCCTGTTCCATTGGTCTATGTGCCTGTTCTTGTACCCATACCAGGCTGTTTTGATTATTGTAGACTTA
>CAUYQG010101357.1:0-12050 GCA_963574415.1 Tarsius wallacei | reverse complement strand
TTCATCCACCTCTATGTTAGCTGGCAATGTTTCTCAACTCCATGTCTCTTAAGGTCCTTGATGGATGACATTTGATGTTTAGAGAAATACAGAAGCACAGATATATCTCCAGTGCTCCCAAAACAATTTCCCAGCACAGCTTTAGCCTCATTCTCTCTTTTTCCAGGCTTACAAAACATTTCAGAGCTTGAAGGGCAATAAAGAGGGAAATTCTTTTAAAAAAGTTTACAGTGTTTACCACATCGTCTCACTCCTAAGTGGGACTTGAACATTAATCACATTAGCACAAGGGAGGGATCAACAGGAACTGGGCACTGTCATGATGGGGTTGGGGGCCACATAACAACACAAAGGGTACCTGGTCCCAAACTAGGGGAAGTGAGGGCTAATTGGAGGCACAAATTTCACCTACATGCAGCCTACTTGTGTAGTTAACCCTTATTTGTACCCTACATCTCTACAACAAAATACAATTTTCTAAAAAAGAAAAGGTTTGTAATTTTTAATTAAAAATTACTTTTACTTTTATATATAATAAGTGATTGCTTGTTAGACTCATTTTTGAGATAAAGTAACAGAAATTATTCAGCAATTTATATTTCTGTATTTGACTGTGATTGTATCTCCTATAGATTTCCTAGAGGTTATTTTGTGTCAAAGCACTCTCCTCAAGGAAAATGACAAAGGTTTCAGTTGGAATCCTCAGAATATAGAACATAGAATGCATAGTACATATATATGTGTGTGTGTGTGTGTGTGTGTGTGTGTGTGTGTGTGTGTATTCAGAGAGTGGAAAAAGAACAAAAGCTATTCAAGTTATTTTATGAGGTTACTATTTCATACAAACACTATGCAACTATAGTGCAAGAAAATCTCATTTATGAAATAAGACCACCAAATCCTAATTTATATACTCACAAATCAAATTTAACATTCTTTAAATATCAATAATATTTCTCAGCCCAATGACACATACGGGAAATGCAGGAAGATTTCAACATCAATAAATTGAAGAGGATGAGGGTACACTTCAGTAGACACAGAAAAAGGAATTGATAAGTTCAACATTCATCAGGAAAAAAAAATTAACAAATTAGAGTGGAAAGAAACTTTATTAACCTGAAAAAAATCAAAAAATTTTGTTAATGAGCTTACCAATGGTGAAACTGTACAAGCATTCTCAGTAATGTTCAGAACAAGAGAAAGTGCTCTCTCTTATTCTTTTTTCTTCATAATGGAGGTCCTAACCAATGCAATAAGGAAAACAAATGAGGTTTAATGTTGAAATAAAAATGTGGCCATTTCTTTTCTTTTGAAGTTATAATTATATATACAAAAAATTTTAAAAATCCATCAGGAATTTTCTGAATAAAAGAACAACATAAAACATCAATAATTTTCCCACACACGAACAATTGCCAACTAGATGTAATGTGCAAAAAAAAGAATCCTATTTAAAGTAACATGAAATGTGTAAGTTTTCTAGTACTAAATTTAACAAACAGTGTGCATAACCTATAAGGATAATTTTTTTTTTTGAGTTGGAGTCTCACTCTGTCGCCCAGACTGGAGTGCAGTGGCCGCTCCCTGCCACCGTAGCCTTGACCTGCTGGGCTCCGGCGATCCTTCTGCCTCAGCCTTCCAAGTAGCTGGAACTTCAGGCACGCACTACCACGCCCAGCTAATTTTTTGATTTTTTGTAGAGATGAGGTCTTGCCAAGTTGCGCAGGCGGGTCTCGAACACGCGGGCTCAGGCAATCCACTCACCTCAGCCTCCCAAAGCACAGGATTACAGGCTGAGCCACCGAGCCCAGCTAGGAGAAATTTATAAAATAATATTAAAGGATATAAAAAAAATAAGTAATGTTTACTTGGTATTTTAAATATTATTCCTTTCCAATTTAATTGATTGAGATTACAATAAAAAGTTTTTCCTCCCTGAAAGTTGACTTGGTATTCCTAATCAATGGAAGAAAAAAGAACCAAGAATAGAAAAAATGATTCTTGGGATGACTGAAGTCAGGAATCTTTTCCTCCTAGATATCCGGACATCTGAAAACTATAGAAATAAAGGTTGTTATTGCAAAAATAGTCATACAAATCCAACGACATGAGATCAGAAGTAGCATTATGCATATGTGGATATAGACATATATAAAGATATAGAGGCCTAGTGGAATCTTAAATAAGTGGAAAGAAAATCATCTTATTAGCTATTTGTTGCCTGGGTGATTGATCATCCATGTTAAACAACAAAATGCAGGTACAACTATCTCAAGATTTAACAAAAGTCTTTTTGAGGTAGAGTAAAGAGCTCAATGTGAATATTGACATTTTTTGCAGAAAATATAGGCCAGTAAGTGCCATCAAATTCTAAAGACTGGTTACCTCTGATATAGATGGATGAAAAAGTACATGTGGAGAAGCATGCAGATCTTTTCAACTAAGTTAATACTCTTTTATTCTTTAAAAAAGATTTTGAACTAGTAGAATATTTAAATTAAAATTATAGGTCAAGCTATGATAATTTTGCATGATATTACATTTTTTTCTGTATGTTTGAAACCTTTAGAATAACAAAATAAAGAATGTTTTAATCTAAAATTGCTTCCTGAACAAAGAGAATAATTTTGTTTCTTCTACAATTGGGTCATTCTTTGGTTAGTGAGATATAATTGAGGTTAAAGGTGAGCAAGTAGATGGAAGACTTAGCTTTCCAATGGTCAATTTCACTTATACAGAACAAATAGGTAGGCATTGTGTAATAACAACTTTAAGAAAATTATAAGGTTACCCACTTATTCTTCTTTTATATAAAATATAACCTTTTTATTACATATTGAGAAGACATAAATATTGGAAATTGAAAAAGGTAAATGTTTTGAAGAAAATTTTAGAAGATAAAACTGAACAATGAGAAGTATTTTACAATCCATAGATCATAAATTATTTAGGCTGATATTAGTCTATGAATTGTAATTCCATGAATAGATTAATGTTTCTGTTCTCTTTTCACTCAGAAATTTAAGGTGAAATAATATTTAGTACAAAGTATGTGTGCAAGATAGAGATGTTAATTTTCATTCCAATCGTTTTCTCTGATGTGGATCATAAGATTTACCTCATAAATTTTCTCTTTAAAAGATATTTCTCTCGGTCAAAAGAATTTGATCTAAGATAGGCAGTTTTCAGATATTTCAGGTAAGCACTATTCAAATAACAGTATGTTATACATTATTATTTTGTACTGTTATCATAAGTGTTTTAGTTTTGTAAACAAAATATTGGTGGGGATAAGAAAACAAATTAGAGTAATAATTACACATTCCAAGGATGGTGATATTCAATGTATCATTTTTTATCTCTTCAGATTGAAGATAAAAATCTTTATACATAAATATTGTATTTCAGAAGTATCTTATAGGTACAGAAAATACATTGTGAGCACTCTGGGTTATCAACTGGCTAGATTCCCAGTGCAATTGATAAGCTTTTGCCAGTTTGCTTGTTGCCTATTATGGAATCTACAACACAAAATATATTAGGGTTTATTTTAATCTTTTATTAATTGCATAACATCACCACAAGCTCAATGCCTTGGAAAAGCACAAATTTACCCTCTTATAGTTTCTGTGAGTCATAAAACTTAGTGTTTTCATGGGTCCTTTCCTCAGTGTTTCACAAGGCCGCCATCAAGGTGTCAACTCTGGCTGGATTATCTTCTGCAGCCCAGGATTCTCTTGAAAATTCATTCAGGTTATTGATAGAATTCAATCCATTACAGTTGTAGGACTCATGACAACTTGTTTTTTCAAGGCTATCAGGAGAATTCTGACTTCCGTCTGCTAAGATGATGTCTTATTTTTTTTTTTTTTTTTTTTTTTTACAATTTAAAATTACTAAGTTTTATTATTTAAATATTCCATAGACAATTGACTGTATCCATGATTACTTAATTTTTCAAAATATTATTTTTCTTTGCCTCTGACCTTTCTGACCTCCTCATTTAAACAGCTAGTATAATCAGATGATGTCTTATTTATGTAACCTAATCAAAGGGGCAACTCCACCATATGTACAAGCTTCTACCAACACTAGAGGGAAAGAGATTATACAAGGTGTGCATATCAGGGGTTGGAATTTTAGAATTTTGTCTACCACTAGATTATTTATGTTTTTATCCTTACTTTAACTAATGTAAAAAAAAAATTCCAAACATTAGTTCACTTAAAACCTTATTTCCCTTCTATTTTGCTTATTTGTTCCTGAGGAATGCAAATGACTATTCCCTGATAAAAACTTGCACAGCTAGCTGCAGGAGTGTTTCTGATCTTTTGTATTAAATTTGGAAAGGCAGATAGCTATAGTTTACCTCGTGTTGCTTAAGGATGATGAAACAGTGTCTGCCTTTAGAGATATACAAAATGTTAACCTCATCTGACAACCATAATATATCATTTGATTTATTGCTAATATTTATTAAAATTAGTAAAATTTGAACTTTAAAAATATTTTTAGTAATGATCATAGTTGAGAGTAAAATTAATAGAAAAAATAAACAGGATGTTTTCTTTGAGATACATGAAAATTTGACTTTAAAATTTGATGATGTATGAGAGTGAAAGACATAGGGGTTGCCAAAAAATTTTATATCCTCCTCTCCTTCTTAAGTAATATCAGACTTTGATTTTTTTAAAAAAATAATGTTGGCTGGGCAATATAGTAAGACCTCATCTATATAAAAAATAAAAAATAAAAATACGCCGGTCATGACGTCATACAGCCTGAGTGCGGTCCTCACTACTTGGTGATTGAGTTGGGAGGATCACCTGAGTCCAGGAAGTAGAGGCTATGGTGAGCTGTGTTTGTTCCTCTCATTCCAGCCTGGATGACAGAGTGAGACTCTGACTCAAAACAAAGCAAAGCAAAACAAAATAAAAACCAGAAAAGGCAAAGATTGTGAGGAAGATTAGCAATTAAAACACAACATCCGTGTCATTTTTTTCTTTCTAATTTTGAAAAGTAGAGGAATGAAACTTAAATTTTCTAAACTAGAATTATTTTGACCAATGATAAAGTTGGCTGAGGCCATAAAAAAATGAATAAATCAAAACCCTGTGTTTTACATTATTGGTCAATTTCAAGGGTTGTTTAGTCAACAGGGAAGAGACTTCTAAGAAAAGGCAATAAAAATTTCAAGTCTATATGAAGAACATGTGGATGTTTCAGACATAATCCTATAATAGGACAGAAGCACTGTCAGAAGAAATAGAATAGAGAAAGAAAAAAAAAACCTTATAAATTCCAACCTACTTATAAGGGCCAGGGAACCCGGCTTAGTCTGGTTGAATTAATTTATGTCATATTATTGGATCCATACAACACAACGAGTGAGAAGTCTTCACAACTTTAACCTCCATGCTTTCCTTCTCTCATTCACAGGAGGGATTAAAAGAAAGGTTCAGATGAGAAATACTAGCTTTAGTTCTACTGTCCTTTAATATCTGCTTCAATGGACAGATTTTGTGGTTAGTTCTGGCAGGTTTCTTGAAGTGTGAGATCAATGAATAAAAATTCCCAAATGCTGTTAAAAATAACATAAAGAGCTTTAAGTAATAAATACAGAGATAGTTTTCTGAACTTTTTCAAAATATATTTTTACCAGAGCAAATGTAAACACATAGGCAAATTATGTGAAATTTCACAATTTGAGTCAGTTATGATTTATTATATTAATCATTAACTTTGTAATTATACCCTACAGTATTTAGTAGCCTTTACTGCAATACAAATTATAATTTTGATCTGAATGCTTCTCATGTCCAACTAGAATTTACAAGGTGGGACCCCACCAAAAATGGGATTATCTTTAGGAGGACAGACCCCCTGTAGCACAGGATTCCCTCTAAGTAATTGTTCTAGGAACCCATTGGCATCAGTTTACCAGCTAGCATTGTTTGTGAGAGGCTGTGTTCAGCTTCAGTGATTTTTTCTTTTAGAGATTCTTTTAACATGTTTGCCAATTTCATGATGGGTAATTTACAAGTACACTTGACCACACTGCTCTGAGTATTCAGTAGCTTTTGAGCAAAAAGTATGACTCCCATGCCTCCCCTTCCTTATTTACCTAATCTCATCCCAACAACTCTTTTTCGTTTTCCTGGATGAAAAAATTTCTTGAAGGGAAATATTTTGCTAATGTGGAAGCAGTGAAACCAAAAATGGCAGAAGCACTAAAAGGTATCCAAATTGACAAATTCAAAAACTGTTTTGAACAGTGGAAAAAGCATCTTAATAGTTGTCTTGCATCAAACGATGAGTACTTTGAAGGTGACTGACGTTTAAACATGTAAGAATAAATACACATTTTTAATAAATAAATTGTGGATGTTTTGGGGTCCCCTCTTGTATATCTAAATGTACATGATTTTACAAAGGCTTTATTCTTACTTTAAAATTTTATAATTTAATTTTCACAGGTAATAGAGAAAGCATCTTTTACCAGTTGGTAGCACACAAAAAAATAGTGCAGAAAGTAACAATGGGTAATTCTGCCTAAATAAATTATTCAGAGTTTGAGAAATGCTTTCATTTCTTTTATTTATTAAAAAGTTTTTGTTTTGGTTTTTCTTTTCTTTTTCTTTTAGAAAGAGGGTCTTGCTCTGTTTCTCAGACTGGAGTGCAGTGGCATAGTCATAGCTCACTGCAGCCTTGAACACCTGGGCTCAGGGGATTCTTCCATGCCCAAGCAGTTGGGACTATAGGAAGGCACCACCAAGTCTGGCTAATTATCTATAATTTTTAAGAGATGGGGTCTTATTATGTTGCCCACGCTAGTCTCAGACTCTTAGGCTCAAGAGATTCCCCTGCCTTCTAAGTAGCAGACATTACAGGTAGAAATACTTGCACTGTAACAAGTAGAGAAAATGATGTAATTCTTACTTATAACACATTTTATAATAGATGTTATATATTTAGACTGTGGTCTATTTTTTTTTTCTTCACAGAGATTTAGATATTGACTTATATATGATGGCTATATGTTTTCACTCTTCCTAGTACAGAACCTGAATCAAAACTTTACTTGGGTATATTATCATAGTTGTCTAGTGTCCTAAATATTTTAGTTAATAGATAATATAGAATCAACTATAAGTATATTTAAAGTTTTCTGGGTTAAAATAAAGATGAGTGAAAGATTATGAGAAAAACCAAAGCACTTATCTCTTTTATTATGTTGTAGTCATTTTCCAGAAGTATTGGTTTTTTTAAAAAATAGGCTTCAGTCCATTGCAAGCAATTGCTTTTAATTTTTGTAGCAGTGACATTTTGTGTCATGTATTTCCAGAAATTAGAAATAATATCTTAAGTTAAACTAAATTGTTTTGAGATATGCCATGCTTATAAGGAGACAGGGAATTAATGTTTGAAATAAAATGAATGTATTAAATGTGCAAAACTGAATTAAAAAATAGAAAAAAGGATTAATGTTATAGCAAAGCAACCACTCTCTTACATATTGAATAATGTCTTCAACAACTAAAACTAATTGGTCTAAGTAACAAATAAGCTAATAAATAGTTTAAAGATAGAATATAAAAATGTAGATAATTGCTTGTGTTCCTTTGAAGTAGGGAATATTCTTTTTCATCTTTTTTCATTTTCAAAAGAAAATATGCAAAGTATTTATGTATGATGAATTAATCTGAACTCAAAATTAATCAAGCATTTTCCCCCTTCGTAGGATATTCAATTATGAGGTACAAATGACTGGAGTCAGATTTTAAAACTGAAGTCTGAATTAAAATATGGAAAGTGGAGGAGTATTAGTGATGGTGCAGTTGACTTTGGAACAAAAGTTTAGAAAAAGAAGAGCAAGCTCCCGAATTAAGCACTATAAATAGAGTTTTTATATTAGCAAGTGATGATCATTCAGAAACATATGTACTCAAGCAAAGTACCTATAGAATTAAGTTGTGTAGAATTCACTGTAGTCAACTTTTACAACAGCAATACAATATTTCTAGTGCCTTCCTTCTCCATTCCACTGCCAGCTTTGTTAATCATAATTGACATTGCTTAAACTATTGAAGCAATTTAGTCTCCAATTTTCTATTTTTATTTATATTATAGTGGGACATGGATTGACAAAGAGGATTCATTACTATTAATTTTGTTGTCAGAAATGTTTTCATTAAGCATAAGTACATTTCTGATTCTTCTACCAACCTGCCATAAGATGTTTAGGGAAGGTCTCGCTGGTAAGATGACATTTGCCCTGAGACTTGAATGGTGAAAAGATGACAGTTCCATAGAGATTAGGAAGAAATAGTTATAAGCAAAGTGGAAGGTTAAGTATGAACTTGGAGTATTAAAGAAACAGAAAGAAGGTCCGTGTGACTGAAACATAGTGAACTTGGAAAAGTCCAGGGTGAGATAAAGGTTAATAGGAAGGCAGGGGATGGATTATGATGACTTTAGTACCCAAAAGCCAGGATTCTGAATTTTATTTTTAGGGTAATAAGAAAGAAAACCACTGAAGGTTTAACGTATATATTTTTTACTGTGAAATATATCATATACACAAAAGAATGTGTACCTACCACTTAGCTTAATAAATAGTATGTTGCCTACATTCCCGAATGATGCTGAGGCCAACTTATTCCCTTCCCAATAGGATATCCCTTTCTCTCTCCCCACTTGAATTTTGTGTTTAACATTCCTTAGTTTTTTCTTTATTATTATTTTTATGATATAAATACACAGTTTAGTGGTTCTGCTAATTTTTCCAATGGAAAAAAATCATCCATACCTATCAGAGTCTAGATGTTTGTGTCTCCCCCAGATTCATATGTTGAAATCCTAGTCACCAATGTGATGGTATTAGAAGGTGATTCTTGTGGGTGGTAATTAGGTCATGAGAGTGGAGCCCTCACGATTGGGGTTAGTTCCCTCACAGAAGTGATTCTGAAGAACTCTTTGCCCCTTTTACCATGAGAGGACACAGCAGCAGAAAGATGGCCATCTATGCATCTATGAACCTGGAAGAGGGTCTTCACCAGACATTGAATCCGCCAATGACTCGATACTGGAGAAAAACAGTCTTTTTGTTTGTAAGTCACCTATACTATGGCATTCTTCTATAAGAGCCCCAAATGAACTCTAACACTATCCTACTGTTCTTTTTTGCTACATTTGTTTAAATCGAGGTTACACATACTAATTACCACTAATTACCACTCTTTCGTAGAAAACTTTTTCTCTGTTTATTTTTAAAAAATTTAAATGCTATTTTTATTGTGGTAAAATACATATAGTATGAAACTTACCAATGCAAACACTTTCAGTAGAGAGTACAGTGGCATTAAGTGCATTCACATTGTTGTACAATCATCATCATTCATCTTCATAATTTTTCCAACTTCCCAAATTGAAACTGTTTTTTTTTAGTGATATATAATAAATGCACATATTTTCAGGGTGCATATGATATTTTGATACATTCGTATAATGTATACATTTTCAAATTAGGGTAATTGGGATAGTCATCATCTTAAATATTTATCTTTTCTTTATGCTGGGAACATTCAAATTACTTTGTTCTAGCTATTTTAAGGTACACAATAGATTATTATTTACTATAGTTATCTTACTGATTTATGGATTGCTAGGTCTTATTTCTTCTATCTAACTGTATTTTTGTGCCTATTAATCAACCTCTTTTTATCCCTTTTCCTCCTTCCCTTTCCAGTGTCTGATAACCACCAGTTTACTTTCTACCTCCATCACACTCACATTTTTAGCTCCCACATATGAGTAAAAACAAGTGAAATTTGTCTTTTTATGCCTGACTTATTTTCTGTAACATAATGACTTCCAGTTCCATCTATGTTGCTGCAAATGACAGGATTTCATTATTTTTGAATGAATTACATTCCATAATATTCCAATAATGAAAGGATAGTTTATATATACCGCATTTTCTTTCTCACTTTATCTGTTTATGGTCACATAGGTTGATTTCATATTTTGGCTATTGTCACTAGTGCTGCAATAAACATGGGAGTGCAGATGTCTCTTTGATATGTTTTTTCTTTTGAATTTACACCCAGCAGTGGGATTGCTGGATCATATGGTAGTTTTGTTTTTAGTTTTTTGAGGAGCCACCATACTGTTTTCTATAGTGCCTCTATTTTTAAGCCTTTACTTTTGTTAATTTTTATTTCAATTTATTAGACGTGTATTTTTTGTTTTCTTTAGGAGAGAGGCTTAAAATAAGTTTTCTGAAACTCAGAAATGGCTTATCATTTCTGGACAATTCTTGGTCGTTATCTCTTTGCATATTGTTTTCATCCCATTCTGTCTCTCATTTCTTTTTGGATCTCCAGTGAGATCTGTTGGATGGTCTCACTTGATCTATTATCATCTGACCTATCTTCAAACTTTTTATCTCTGTCTTGATACATTTCTTCAAAATTTGTGTTTCAGTTTACTAGTTCTTTCTCCAAATATGACTAATCTGGTTAGTTCACACATTGAGTTTCTAATATCTATTATATTATCACTTCTGGAAAATATATCTGGTTATTTTTCTAATCTGCCTAGTATATATTGATAATCTTTTGTTTCTTTGTGTTCTTTTCAACTTCTTTTGAAATTTCTTTACACATTTAAACATATTTATTTAATATTGTTTTTCTTAGAATTCCAGTAATGCAGTAATTGTGAGTCTTATTCTTTGCCAACTCTTATTTGAGATAACTTGCTTCTTT
Source organism: Tarsius wallacei (assembly GCA_963574415.1). Classification (NCBI taxonomy): domain Eukaryota; kingdom Metazoa; phylum Chordata; class Mammalia; order Primates; family Tarsiidae; genus Tarsius; species Tarsius wallacei. The sequence continues at coordinate 1,278 of CAUYQG010101357.1, read as the reverse complement.
GTGTGCTTAGTAAATTTTCACTGTGAGCTTATGTGGTAAACAGAATAATGGCCCCCAAAATGTGAACGACCCAAGAAACTGTAAATATGCTACTTTATGTAGCAAAGGGATTTTGTAGATGTGATTAGCGATGGAGAGGTTATCCTGGCTAAGTCTGGAGGGTCCAGTTTAATCATAAAAGATTTATAACCAAGAAAGGCAGAAGAGAAAGCAAGAGGGTTGAGATTTAAGAAATGATAGATCCACCCTTCCTGGCTTGAAGATAAAGAGAGCCCTGAACCAAGGAAGGCTGGTAGCTTCTAGAAGCTGAAAATGGTCTAGAACTGACAGCACCGAGGAACGAGGGACCTTGACCTTGATCCCCAAAACCACAGGAACTAAATTTCCCAATAATCAAAGCATGTAAAGAAATAAATTCTCTCCTTGAACCTCTTGAAAGTTTTGCCCATGTCTTGAGTTAGGTCAGTTAAGCTCGTGAGACTCAATGATGGTGTGACTTATGATCCACAAAAGTGAAGATAATACATTTGTTGCTTTCAGGTGCTAAATTTTTGTAATTTGTTACACCAACATTAGAAAAAAATACAGCTCATGTTTTTGTTTTTCTAAATTTCTTTTGTAAAAATATTTTTATTCTTGGGATTAAATTAAATTCCACCAGAGGTAGATTTTCATTTACAACAAAAAAAAGATTATTATCAGCTGTGTACTTTTATTTCTAAGTTATAAATAATTGAAAATGGTCATAGTAAAACTTACACTCTCACTAATACTTATTCTAGTCTTAGTTAAATAGCTATGAGAAGGTGCTCAACATCATTAATCATCAGAGGAATGCAAATCAAATCTATAATGAGGTATCATCTCACACTTAGCTATTGTCAAAAAGACAGCAGTTAATGAGTGCTGGTGAAAATCTGGAGAAAGTAATTAACAACATTACAAAAAGACATTTAAGAAAGAAATGATTTGTGATCCTTCCATCTTCTTCATGTGGGCTTGTAGTGATATAAATTCCCCTCTTATTACAGCTTTCAAGGCATCCCAAAGATTTTGGTAAGATGTTTCTTCATTTTCATTTGTTTCCAGGTATCTTTTGATCTCTGTTTTGATTTCATCACTGACCCAGGAGTTGTTTAGCATCATGTTGTTTAGTGTCCATGTCTTTGTGGGTTTTGGGGGAACCTTGTTGGTGTTAATGTTTATTTTTATTCCACTGTGGTCCAAGAAGGTGCATGGTAAGATTTCGGTCTTTTCAAATTTGCTTATGCTTGATTT
>CAUYQG010101356.1:0-19643 GCA_963574415.1 Tarsius wallacei | reverse complement strand
AGCGATCCTTCCGCCTCAGCCTTCCAAGTAGCTAGAACTACAGGTGCGCGCTACCACGCCCCGCTGATTTTTTGATTTATTGTAGAGATGAGGTCTCGCTTGCCCAGGCGGGTCTCGAACCCGTGGGCTCAGGCAATCCACTCACCTCAGCCTCCCAAAGGCGCGGGATTACAGGCTGAGCCACCGAGCCCGGCTTTATTTTTGTATATTAAAAGACTTAATCTTGCCTTTCAGTAGGTCAAAAGCAAATAGCTGGAGTAAAAAATATAGTAATCTTTGAATCACATGATGGCATAGTTATTCCTCTTTGAACCTATTTTCAATTTTGTAAATTAATTTTAAAAATCTTCAATATATATTTTTTAAACTTCTCTACTACTTGTTCTTATTTTTAGTAAAGAAAAAGTATATTTTTAGAGCCTTCCATATTAACAAATAGTTTCTTCCTTGTGATCTCAACACACAGCATCTTAAAGGAGCTTAACAAATGTTTCTCAAGTGAAGACAGAGATGTAGAATCCATAAACACATGTATATTGTTTGATTCAATATTCTTTTATTATGGTCCAACAAATTGCCAGGTCCTGAACAAAATACCATAGGTGTAGGGAAAAAAACATGGTAGTAGATATTACAAAAGCCAAATATATTCTCTTTCTAAAAGATAACTCTTGACTGTCCAAAGCCTTCAACACCCAAAAGAAGGAAGCTTAAATGGAAGGAAGATTAGAGATTAGTTCACATGTGACATAGTGAAGCCTTGAACTCTAATCCTTCAAAGTCCACTGTGAACAACATTACTATTCCTGTCGCCAAGATGGCTCAGTCTGAAACATTCTTCTTTTACATACTTAGGCATATGAAGTTTTATTAATTTGTAAGCTGATAAAATTGGGCTTTTTCTATTCCCTTTTTATGTAAATGTTTAGTGTACTTATACAAATAAGGAAAATCAGGATACAGATAATTAGGAACTCTATTCAAGCAAGATATGGTCAATTCAAGAATGCAAGGCTCATTGGAAAGTTTTATTCTATTCCAGTCAATAATTAAAAGCTATACTAAGGTTGCTTTTCTTTCTTTCTAACAATTATGTTTCTTAAAATCCCTTTTATCCATCTACATATTTTATTTGCTATGTAACCTCATCCCTAATTCCTAAGGCTGAAATTTCACTGTAGATTGGAATTGTATATATTATACAGTGAGCACGATTAGAAAAATTAGTCAAACATCATTATCTCTAACTACAATAACCAGTCAGTAAGAATTCCTTATCAACTATTAGAAAACTGTAGTCAAAATAACAGAAAGAGAATTAAGCATCATGGTAAATTTTTTCTAGCTTCAAGTTTTTACATTTAATAGCAAAGTGTCTGACACTTGCAAGCAATTATACAGTGTTTATAAATGACATTTTTGTACTCGCAATAAAGATGTTTTAAGTACTTCCAGACAACTTACATTACTAGTAAATTAAAACATCTACTTGACAAGCAGAAGCTGGACATTTCTAGAATGTCTTTTAAATATGTTTTCCCTTTGCACAGTTCTGAACCACGAAGGCAGCTCTGTTGGCTGAAAAAACGGCATCATGGGGTCTTTTGTGCACCAGTCATTGTGGGTCATCTAAACCCAGCTCAAGTAGCAGCTCAGAAATGCCCCAATTGAAGAGGGCTTGGGAGGTTAATTCTGTCATTACTGCGTTGACATGAGGCATGTTGCAGCCTTCAGCGCAAAATGTTACTTGTAATCTTTTAATCCCAAATTAGGTCAATATTTTATCAAGTTAATCTAGCATGAAGATTAATCGTATTATTTACACACACATATACACATGCAGGTTATTTGTTTTACCAATACTTTTAATCAAAGAGCAAACCCTACAATAAGCGATTTTTCACTCTTTCTAAAACTAGAGCACATCTTTTAAAAATCATCCTTTCTCCAACAGTATTTATCTTTATAAAAGAGACATTTATTCTTTCATTGATCTTTAGTCAAGACTGATGTTAGAGAAAGGATAAGGATCTTATAATTACTAAAACAATGACCATTTAGAAAAACTGTTTATGAAGAAATGACTTCTGATTGAAATGTTTTTAATAAAGTATCTCATTCTTTGGCCTCTTGCTTCAATTTAATTCTACTTGTTTTCTTAAAATGTTTGATTAGTCCAGTAAGGAAAGTCAATGTTTTTCTATTTACTTCTTTGTAACTCTAAGCACATTTTAAAATATTCAAATGAGAAATATGGCTAGAATGGTTTTCTAGAAAGTTATTATATGTAGTTTTCTTTAGTTATGAAAATTGGAATAGGGCATGTCTTCCTCCCCCCAACTCTTTCTTTTTTTTACCTAAAAAGTGGAGTTTAGAGGGTGGGAAGGTGGAAATATATTGATCCAAGTGGCATAAATCTGCTAACAGAAGTCATTAGAGTGAACAAACGCCTTTCTCTCTGAGTTTCTTAGATAAGAACTATCTGGTAGTTTAAAATTCCCAGGTGTCATTCTGGGTAGCTTTGCAAACTCTCCTAAATGGCAAGACAGAGTTCGTGCCCTGTTTCATCAATATCCAATGGCATTCTTCAAGGGTCATGCTGATTATAAAGATTTCACAGACAAGGTTTGAGACTATTACATCTCAAAATTTTAGCTCTTGTCTTTAAATATTGGTTTTCTGGCATTGTTGTTGGTAAAAAATGATAGGTAAAAGGAGTCAAGAAGATTTTCTTATGAGTAGTTTTTTTAATTAATTAATAGATTAAAATCAAATCTTTCATGTGAAGAGTAAAGCAATAATCCCAGTATCAGATACCTCTAAGAAGAGGATGGTTAACTGAATTTGAAGGTAAAGTTCACAGTTTTGAATGTCAACCTTATAGTTATACTGTTGCGACAACCTGTGTTGAAGAAACATGTCAAAGAATCACTTGTTGTTCCACTGCTTGCAGCATAATATTCTTCTCACAATAAATAATTTTTTAAAAGAAAAAGACTTCAATTTGTCAAAAAACCAGCCAAGAGCATGATAAAAATAATAAAAATAAATTTTTTTGGAACAGGTACTACAAAAATATCTAAAATGACACCAAGAGCATTGCACTGTATATGGAATTCATGCTGAATAAGCAGACTATAGCTGATCTTGTCACAAAAACATACAAAAATGGGTACCTATGTGAGATGATGAATGTTAATTTGTTACACTGTAGTAAACTTTTTGTTCCCTATATGCATCTTACAGCATCATGTTGTATATTTTAAATACAAACAAATTTTATTTTATCTTTTAAAGAAGAAACCTAAAGAGAACTTAAGGCCCAAATTTTAATTTTTTTTCTATTTTGTTTTCAAATTCTAAAAATTTTACATGTTTCTGGTGTCAATTCAAACAATAAAGAAGTATAAGGAAATGCTAAGCCTCTTCTTTCTTCTCTCCAATCGAGCCAGCCAGAAGCAAATTAAAAATTAATGTTAAAGTTGTTGTATAGCCTTTTCATTTATTTCCATTTTAAATGTAAATTTAATTATTATAAGTACATACATGTACACTCATAGACTTCTCTTAATTTCTAAGTTAAATACAAAAATAGATTATCTTTATTTTAAAAACACATAAATATACACATAATTTTTTAAAATAACAGTATGCAACACTATTTTTTAAATTAACAAAGCCTTGTAAACTTCTTTCCTCATCAAGACATAACTCTAACTCATTACTTTTTACAACTCAGTTATAAACTGCCTTCCCTGAGCAGATGCCACTTCGATCTCTATTAAATTAATCAATAATTTCTTACTGAGAATTTATGTGTACCTGTTAAGTCTCAGTATCAGATTTGCGTGGTTAGTCAACAAGAAGTACAAGATGGAATTCCTGACAATGTACTTTAACTGGTAAGAGGAAAAATGACAAACAAAACAGAAACAACAACAACATAATCAATTGATTAAGAACATGGATTCAGGAGTCAGGCAGACCTGGTTAGGAACTATCTATCACCATGGCAACCTCTGGACCATTTTTAACCCCTCCTATGCATCGGTTTCCTTATCTATAAAACATGAATAACAATAATGCCTTGATGTGAGAATAAGTGAGATAAGGAAAAAAGTTTTCAGTGAAGTACTTGACACTTAATAAGTGTTATAAACTTTAGCTACTATTATTGTCTTCACTATTTAGACAATCCATGAAAGCTAAGTTGCAAGATAAAGGCAAAAGTTGCAAATGTATGAACTGTAGTGTACAAACTTAAGACATTCAGGAAAGTTTCACAAAGATGAGCCATGAGATGGAATTTGAATGATAGATTGAATAAGCACAGGGAAAACAAGGTGTGCTTTTCAAGGTAGAGAACAGAAGGTAAGGGAAAGTACAAAACCACTGAGTGGCAAATATGGACACGATGTGAGGCTATGAGGAAATGTTGACAAAGCAGAAAAAACTGTTAGACTAAAACATTAGATGATACCAAATTTTGGAAAATTGAATTCTATCCAAAAAATTGCATCAAATTACATAGACCCTTAAATTCTTTTTAAGGAATGTGTGCTGGATTCAACTGGGCAGGTGTCAGTAATATTTCAGAGGAAGATTAGCTTCTCACTTCCCAAAAGTTTTATTGTCACTGTAAGGAGGGAAGACAAAGAAAGTTCAGGTCACTCAAGTTGGAGGAAGAATTCAGGGAATGGCCGTGGGAATGTACAACTCAGATATTTTATAGAACCCTTCATGAGATTATAGATTTTTTTATCACAGGGATGGGGAATTTTAGAGTGGGAAGGGGCTTCAGAACTCCACTAGATTCCTTCTGCCCAGAAGGAAACAGAGGAAGAAGCATATTCAAAGTCACTTATCGTCAGTGGCATATCCAGGACCCTAGGGCAGGCCTCCTGCCTCCCACTTAATTACCCTCTGCTCCATTTCACCTGCCATTTCAAGGGATGACTGTGATGACAGCAATGTTTTGGGAAGTTTGATTGAGCAGTCATGTGTGGGCTTAATCAAAGGGGGAAAGCCTGGGAGAAAGGAGTGAAGAGATAAGTTGTAGTAGTAATCCAGTCATGAGGTGAGGAGGCCTCAAGCAGGACAGTGGAAGTAAGATGCAAAATGAGAGAACAAATCTTCAGTAGGTTTCAACCTTATGTAGTGAAATACTATCTTCTATAACTTCTTGTCTTAACACACATTAAGCAGTAGTGTCAGGAAATTGAAGTTTTCAACAACACAACTACTTTTCCAGACTTTATTCACATAGCGTCCCTTCCCCGAACACTACCCCTCAAGTCCGAGATGTTGACTGGTTCATTGCGGCTCCATCCAACAGTTCCATCTCGACCCGGCATCTAAATAATGTGAAATCTTAAAAATTGTGATAATTGGAAAACCTGAATTTCTGCGTGATTTTATTTCATTGTTTTCCCCTCTAAACGGGTGTGCCAGTTATGTGTGTACTGGTAACTAGAAAAATGTCTTAAAGCAAATTTTTTTTCCCCCAGAAAAAAGAAGTGACATTTTAACAGTTGACTCTAAGTCATGAAATAAGGTCGCAAAGGCAGAGTTATTAATCCAGACTAATAAATGTATTAAAAGGAGTTTACAGAAAGTTGATATGGTTCATACTCAAGACAGTTTGAGAATTAAGCTCTGTGGGCCAAGTTCAAAAAAAAAAATCCTCTCCCAAGATCCTGACACCTTATATACCCTCTCCCAATTATTCAGACACTTATCTAGACATTGCTATGAAAGGATTTTGTAGATGTAATTAAGGTCCCCAGTCAATGGACTTTAAAACAGGGAGATTATCTGGGTAGGCCTATCTTAATCACATGAGCCCTTTAAAGGCAGAACATTTTTTCCAGCTGGTTGCAGAAGAGGAAATCCGGGATTCTAAGAGTCTAAGCCTAAGGGTCTGATGCTCCACTGCTGGCTTGAACATGAAGGGGAACCCAGTAAGAAGGAAGGCAGACAGTCCTTGGAGCTGAATGCGGGCCCCAGCAGCCAGTAGACAGGGACCTCAGTCCTACAACTGGGAGGAGCTGAAATCTGCCAAAGGCCACTGAGCTTGGAAGATGACCCTGAAACCCAAATAAGAACTATAGCCCCAGGCAACACTTGATTTCAGTTTAGTGACACCCTGAGCAAAGAATCTAGCTACTCCGTTTCTCAGGCTTTCTGACTACTGAACTGTGAGCTAATAATTGGGTGTTGTTTTAAGTTGCTAAGTTCTTGGTAATATGTTACACAGCAGTGGAATACTAATACAATTTTTAATCATTTACTTTTGAGTTTTTCCAGGACCCTGACATCTCATTAAACAGATGATCAACCCCTAGAATTACTGCTTTCTATTTTGAACAACAAAAAACTTGAAAGACTGCTTTTCATAAATTAAGAAGTATATGTGACTTAGTACTATGTAGAAATAAAAATTCAATAAGAGACTAGAGAAAACTGGCAGATTCAAACAGAAATTCAATTATAAGAAGTAAAGATATTTAAGAAGAATCTCTAACCCTTAACTGTACCCCTCAATATCACATTTAAAAAATTGTATAAAAAAATAAATAAATAAAATAAATAAAAAAAGAAGAATCTCATATTAGGCAGAAGGCAGAAAAGTAATAAATTCAAGACTATATTGAGATAAATTTGTAGTCCTTATAGTTAAGGAATTTACATATATATAGGTACAAATGGTATTTATCGCAATTATTTGCCCTATTTGATCTTAAATGGAAGCCAAAATATGGCTACTCTGGCATTAAGAGAGGCCACTTACTCTACCCAGAGACATTTGCTCCTTGTATGAAAACATGAAGCCAATTATTTTGCTCCTAAAATAAGCCCTACCAATTTCTGCATTTGCTGCTCTCCAACATTGCATAGGCTGCCTTGTGGGATGGTGAGAACCCGATGACCAGCAGTGATCAGGTGGGAAAGTGCCTTCAGTCAGGAATATCGCTGAAAAAGCCAAACCCAGCGATGAACTGTCACAAAATGTTCAGTTGTAAAATTAGAAGCATAAGGAAAAAGAAATGTCTTTCATAGGAATAAACTAATTCAAAATAAAAATTGATTTTAAGTATTAAACTTGTAAGAGAAGTATTAAATCTGAAATAAAAAGAACATGTCCCTTAAAAATATACAATTTTATTTGTCACTTATGCCTCAATAAAGCTGAATATGATTTTTTAAATTGGGATTTTTTTATGAGTCCTTCTCACCCTCAAGTCATTAGATGAGATCATTAGAAAAAAAAATAGCACTTTAATTTGTTTATTAGTTGATTATACTTTTATTGGACCAATCAAGGGTTATGGTCTTTTTCCTTTCTCATATTAAAATTATATTTTAATGAAATTATAATAATGCTAGATAAAGGACCTTTTTCCCCAAATATTTGTTAAAATTTCACCTGACCAAAAAAATGGCTAACCAGCTGAAGGGACCCCTCTAATACAATGCACATCCTGTATAGTGTTTCATGGAATCCCTTAATCTGGGAACTACTCAACCAATAACTAACATTTTCTAAAATGAGGGTTTGGTCATTCCAAATTGTCCTCAGTCATTTTTACATACGTGCCTCATCCTACTCACCCTAATTTCTCCTAAATAAAGTGCTGTGCAAGCAAATTCACAAATGGTAACTAATAAAAATATACTTCAGAGCCTAAAAAAGTTAATGTGTCCAGATTCTTTAGACAAGAATTAGGCCTTTCAACAGAGATACATCTCTTTTCTCTATAGACCTCTTTGCTGTATAAAACAAGGATATTATTGGTGATAAAATGCCTCCTAGTATTAAAAAACAAAAGTAAGCATATTGACTGTGTTGTGTTATTATAGAACATACCAGAGGAGGAGGTGATGTAGGTAGAGTGTGAACTAGTATCCCTTAAGATCCTTAGATATGGTAACCCCCTCAGTTTCCCTTCCACTGTGGGAGCTTTCCGGTCCTCTCAATAAATAAATCCTGCTTTTTCAAAAAAAAAAAAAAAATCCTTAGACATGTAGCTATTTATAAATATTTAACATTTTAAAAATGTATTCAATGTATACATATAAAACAAGTCATGAATACTTGTATTTTAAATATGGGGAGACTTTGGGGTCATTTTTACTATTCATTGACTAACATTGAAATGGCAATATTTTAATTTTAATGTACCATATATTACTTCTCATATTTCGTTGTCTTAATCTGTTTTCTATTGCTTATAACAGAATACCTGAAAATGGGTACTTTATTTTTATTTATCTTATTCTTTTAAAAGATGGGATCTCACTCTGTCACCCAGGCTGGAGTGTGGTGGTGTGATCATGGCTCACTGCAACCTTGAACTCCTGGGCTCAAGCTATCCTACCACCCCAGCCTCCCAAGTAACTAGGACTATAATGCCTGGCTAATTTTGTATATTTTGAAAAAATGGGGTCCTGCTATATTGCCCAGACTTGTCCCAAACTCCTAGCCTCAAGCAATCCTCCCACCTTGACCTCCCAAAGTGTTGGGATTACAGGTGTGAGGCACTGTGTCTGACTGGGTACTTTTTTAAAAAATTATATTTTTTACATTTATGGAGACTGGGAAGCCTGAGGTTAAGGGCCACATCTGATTAGGGCCTTCTTGCTGGTGAGAATCCTTTGCAGAGCTCTGAAGTGTTACAAGGCATCACATGATGGTGGTGTTAAGCTTACTAGCTCAGATTTCTCTTTCTCCTCTTCTGCAGCCACTAATGCCACTCTTGTGATAATCCATTAATGGATTAATGGGTTAATTTGTTCTTGAGGCCAGAACTCTCACAATCCCATCACTTCTTAAAACCCCACCTCTCAATACTGCCACATTGGGAATTAAGTTTTAACAAGAGTTTTGGAGAACACAAACATTCAAATCCCAGCACTAGTCATTATAAAAGTAAAACTTTTTCACCTGTATTGGCCCAAAGAATGTAGCTGGACACTGTGTGCTTTCTCATGAAATGTTATAGAAAAACAATTTCCCATTATCTTCCCACAATTACTGTTAGTAAGAGCTATACGAAGAACATAAACTATCCCCCATGTCTCAGTTCTATAAAAGAAAAGATATAGAAATAAAAGTCCCATACTTTTCATTCTCTCAACATAGTAAAGGCAGCAATAAGTTGAGGTAAAATACGACTGATTTATTTTTTTTAATAAATGTTATAAAACTTTAGAAACTATATGTTTTTTAAGAATAGCTTGTTTTCATAATACTACATGAAAGAGATTGGCAGTAGTGGGTCACTGCCAGGGCAGGGAGGGAGCACATAACACCAATAAGGGTCCCTGAAACCAAACCAGGTAAAGTGAGGACCAATGGGAGGCCTACACTTCACCTGTACAATGGCCATTTATGTACCTAACCCTGAATTGTACCCCACATCGTTAAAACAATAAAATTTTAAAAGAATAGCTTGGTTGTTTTTGTTTTTGTTTTGTTTTGTTTTTTTCTTATATACTAACATTTGATTTATTTCAGACACCTGTCAGATTTGGCTGTTGCCAAAACATCTTGGGAATTGAATCCAAAATCCAAAATTTTCTCATGACTTATATAGTCAAATGTAGAAATATAAGATGATTTTCTTGGGAGAAGAGGGGTTCTGTTGGAGAAATAAAATACTATAAAGTAACAAAGAAGTACTCTTCCTATAACTTTTAGGTTATCGTAGCAAAAAGAAGTATGTTGTTTTAATCTATTTGGGGCATAAATGTGTGTGTGTGTGTGTGACCTAAAATGGCTACCTTTATGGTTTTGTCCTTTTACCTTCCATTTATTCCACTTGATTTGACTGTTTTTAAATAAAACTGAAAAAATTTAATATGTCAACACTAGTTTTTTTATAGACAAAGGCAGGAACAGATTGAATTATACAACAATTGGTTGCAGACCAATGACAATCTTATGCATAAAATTTTTAAAGTATTACTATTCAAATCAATTGTTTAGCTGGCTATGTGTTTCTGGGATGATCAATGTCTCTTGTATATAAAGAATCTCTTTTCCAAACAGTGCACATATTAGACAAGTGAGTAAGCTTCTCTGAGGCTGCCATACTCTGCTAATTTTAAATCTTCTGACTTCCGTTAGCAAATGCTCTGAAGTTAATTATTTTGGCAAGTAAATGAGATGTCCTGCAAGTGTTTATGAATGTTAAGTTACAAAATAATCATCTAGAAAATAGCCAAAACCTCAAGCATCAGTAATTTAATGTAACTTTTTAGTGTTTAGATTAGTTCTAATTAGCATACAAATACTCAAGTGAGGAGCTCAAGATTATAATTTCATTTCTTTTTTATTTTTATCACAGTATATTTATGCATTTAGTAGAAAATCAATTTTGAACAAATATGCAGCTTTGATACATTTTTCTTCTAATATTTTATTTTTTTAATTTCAAATCTTCAGGAAAACTGACAAGTGTCATAAATAAACACCCATATACCATCTTTACCTGGATTTCCTGGTTGCTAACGTTGTGTCATATTTGTGTGTTCATGCTCTCTCATCATGTGTGTGTGTACACAAATTCACATATATACATACATAAACTCTGCAACTGTATATATATGTGTGTATGTATGTGTGTTTGCATATGTAATATAAAGCATATATACATATATGTAGCTGAATCATTTAGAGTTAGATGTATATTAATAATCTTACTACTAAAGCTAAGTTTTACCAAAAGGCATGAATAAAATAACATTATTAACTTCTATTTTAATACATACATTGCCTTTCTCATGAAAATTTAAAAAGTTAATACAAAATAATATTTGTATATGAAAGGAAATATCTTTTCCCCAATTACACAGTTTAGTCATATTTTATTGTTTTATTTAAACTAATATCAATAACTGGACTCCTGACTGCCATCTTGCCTTTCCATCACCCTCACCTAAGCCTATTCGTTACTTACAAGACCAGACAAAGATCTTGGAATCAGATTATGCCACTGTCCACTCAAAATGCTCTAAGATTTTCCATCTCACTCAAATGTTAAAGCCTATGCTCTTAAATGGCCTGTGGGAAACTGCATTGACTCCCTATACCCAACTGGCATCTGAAGTTGTCCAGTTGTAGGTCCAGTTGTTCCTAAAGGACTAGGAAAACTTTGGCCCCAGGGCCATAACACCTTCTGTTGCCTCTGTTTGGAACATTCTTCCTCAATATCCTCTGGCTTGCTCCCTCTGGCCATTTAGATCTCGGTCTAAATATTATTTTCCATGGAGTCTTTTCTTAGCCAACCATTTAAAACTTTTAAAAAATGCAAGCACTCTCTATCATTTTTTTGTTTAATTTTTATCATTAGCACTTCCTGATATATCATTTTAAAAATTTATCCATATGTAAGGTTCAAAAGATAAATGTCTATTTTGTTAAATTAGCAGTCCTATAATGGTGACTGGCAAATAGGAGATACCCTGAAGATTTTTTTTTAAATAAATGAATGATATAAAAACAAATGAAACAAATAATAAAGTGATGATATAATCTTAACAGTCTTTTGCCTCTATTGCTTAGTTTATCTAAGATAGCTATTAACAATATTAATGCCTCAATTTTACTAGCATCTTGTGCTTTTCTGGCATCTTCCACATATATTAGCTTACTGACTGTATGGGTCTCTATTGTTGCATAACAAGTTACTCCAAAACTTAGTGGCTAAACACAGCCAATGTTTATCATCTCGGCTTCTGTGATGGTGAATCTAGGTGCAACTTGTCTGATTCTCTGACTCTACATCTCTCATGAGATTGCAGTCAAGCTGTTGACTGAGTCTGCAGTCGTCTCATGTTTTTCAAGTGCTGGGTAATCTACTTTGGAGACCATTTATGTAGTTGCTGGCTGGTCTGGGTCTCTTAAGACATGGCCACTCTATACATCTGAGTGTCCTTACAATTTGGTAGCTGGTGATCTAAGAGAGAAAAAGAGAGCCAAAGAGGACTTTCTAGACAGAAGCTACCATCTTTTATAACCTAATCTCAGAAGTGACATCTCAGACTAGCCAACACTCAAGAGGAGGGGATTAACTAGGGTGTGAATACGAAGAGCAGGGATCATTGGGGCCATCAGTGCCTACCTAAAGTATTAGCCATTTTACAGAAATACAAGTTAAAATCTAGAGATATCAATTTTTCTCATGTTATACAGTAAAAATTAGAGTAATTCTCTGTTGAACATCTTTTCAGAATTACTGATAAATTTAAATATAATATAATAATAATTATTATTTTTTAGAGTAGGATTTATTGAGCAAAGCTTCCACAGTGGGAGGGGACCCGAGGAGGTTGCCCAATAATTATTGTTTTTAAAAAGTCAAGAAATATATTTTTGCCTTGCTACCTGACACTATTAAGTACTTTATATACGTCATCTCATTTAATTCACAAAACGTCCCTGTATGGTAGGTAAGCTTATTGTGCACGTTTTACCCATAAGAAAAATGAGGCACAGAGAATTAAAATAACTTTCTTGGGATCGCAGATCTAAAAAGTATCAGGGTTGGCATTCAAACAAGCAGTCTGGCTTCGGGAGTTTGGCTTCATAACCAATACTCTGTACTGTGTGCCTCTTAGACATGTAAAAACTAAAGTTAAATGACTTTTAAATTCATCAGAATTAATTTTGTACTTAAACTTAAAGCCACAAGAGGGTTTTAGTGTTATTGTAAAGTGTGTTTGTTGAGGAAACTCATACTACAGGCAAAACTATTTCAGATTAAAAATTATATCCATTGTGTGTACTTACTAATTGAAAAAATGATAGAACAAGCAGGTGTTTGTGGCCAGATTGGGTCTGAATAGAATGTCTAAATGCTGACTGTGATGTTGTAGAATGAACTTTGCTTTCTTCTTCCAAAGGAATAGGAAAGCCACACACAGAGAATGCTATTCAGTGCATAGGAAATACCTCTCCTCCTCTCTTTCTCCTTTCCAGTTTATAAAAGTTCCCCTTCCAAATGGCAATAAGTCACTTCAGAGAATGCATTTTCTAAAGGATGATTGCTCTTCTTGAGTAGTGACACACTTAAGGCAGGCATGTAGTAATCCCCAGAAATGTACTGCCTAGAGTGTCTTATTGCTTAATTAGAGCTGGCACTGGGCCACTTCCTATCAGCCTTGAACCAGTGCAAGAGCACTGGAAGGAGGCACAGGTATAAGAAGTGCTATTTCAGAAGGATATCAAGTAATGGCACAATGCCAGTCTGAGAAAACAAAGCCAAACACTCCTGCTACCACAATAAAATGTCAAAATGCCTGGCTTTATTGTAGTCAGGGATTAAATTCATCACTTTGCCTATGACCAAGGTTTAAGCATGATCTCCATTGTTCTAAAAGACATTATAATCCTCACTCACAAGCCATAAAAGCACCCAGTAATTTGGAAGATATTACAAAAAGTTAATAGGAGTCTAGAAGCTGTATGAGGAATTTTAGATCAAGATCACAGACTAGCCAATTATTATAGCAATAAGCATAATTTCCCAAAAAGAAGAAGGAAGTCATCATTATAATTATGTAACCACACTTCCTTGAGCAGTCTCCCATCTTTAAAAAAAATAATACTGCATTTTACCAAAAAGCCAGTGGCTAGTCCACACCAACAGCATGATGAAAATTGGTGACTCCAGCTGATGGTCCATCCAGCGTTCTCATCTGCTCAAAAGGCTTTGAGAGAAGTTCTGCGAACATCAGCAACTCTTTACAACATACAGCAAGTTCTACTTTTTCATAATCCCTATGTTAGTAATGTCCATTTCAGTACTGAGACACTCTAGCTGGGAGTGAGGGGCGGGGAGAGGGTGTCACAGCACTCTGTTAACTAGATCCTTCGTTTTTTCCTCAGTGATTGTTTCTGCCTTGCCTTGAGCATCCGTGAAGAATGAGGCAAACTACTTAATTTAAATTATTGATACCAAAGAAGATCAACACTGTCCACTGAAGAATGGACCTCAAGAACAAAACTTTGTTTTTACAACGAATGTCAATGGAGACATGCATATACGTATCCTTTATAACAAAATTTTTACAATCATCTGATACTTGTATTCTCCTATCAAGATCAGGGCTCTGTCTAAACCAGTAATTTATTGAATAACCAGTATGTTTCAATAAATCCGCCCAAGATACTAGAGGCCTGAAATCTGAAAGGAATTATTACTGGAAGTCAAGACCAGCTACATAATATGTGGAGCCCAGGGCAACATGAAGTTCCACCGAGTGCAGAGGTCTGTGGTATTGCATGTGTATCACACCCACAGAGCTGGCCCTGCAGGAAGTCTAAAAAGCATATGTGAAATGCAATTAAATACTTATGCATTGTCACATAGGAAGTTTTCCATGTGTCAAAGTAGCCTGTTAATTCAGTCCTTCTTAATCAATTCAGCAAAAGAAACAAAAACTTCTTCACTCCCACTGCACCAACCAAAAGAAAACAGTAAACAAGAAAATTCATCCTCAGATAACTTGCGCTCACATCCTATTGGCAAGGCTGGCGAATGCTCTGAAATTGAAATAATAATTTTTAAAACAGAATTATAAATGTGCTGTAGTTCATTAGAGAGAAAAGATCTAAAAAGGATTTTTAAAAGGTGTGTAAAACCTTTTCAAAACGAAAGAGTAGTAATGGGGGAAAAATGCAGTGGGAAGGAGAGGAGTCCTCTACGTAAATTTGGCGAAGAGTTGCCTTCCCGGTTCCAGCTGAGTCTTTCCTGGGCACTATTGTCTATAATATAACTACAAGTTTGAAACTTAGTGTTCACGATGCCGATATCTAGAAATACAACAAGGTTCCACAGGCCTTTCTGCTTTTTTTTAAACAGTGTTTATTTGTGCATCATGTGTAAGTGGGAAAAGAGTTGACATCAGTCTTGACAGTCCCAGAGTGGCAGGTTACAAAGAGCCTCCTGGTGGAAGAAGCAGACAGCGGTGATGCAGAGGCTGAGGTACCTCATACTAATATCTGCCCAGCAAGGACTAGAGTTAGATTTATGTGCTGAGAAATCAAGTAATCACTGATGTTCCAGGCAAGTGTTTCCAAAGCTTGGGTTTCACTGGATCATATCAAATGAAGGGAGAGAAACAGATGTATCTTTCCAACTAGGGGAAAAAAAAGGACAGCATTATAGCTCAGAAAGAAACTATGTGTGATGCACATGTGTTCAGTTACACTACGATGTCTTTCCTTTTCACATATATCTAATCCATGCAATTTATTTCAATGTTTATGTATTGTATGATATTCCATAGGCTTGAGATAAGTGAGTGTCCCTACAAATGTCATCATGGAATAGAATTACAACCATTTGTTTAGGTAACTTTTATCTCCTCAAGCTATTCCGATACTGACAGTGACTCATAACCACTCTCTTACCTCAATTCAAACCATGTATTCAGGAAGGACTCTTAGGAAAGTATCTTTTTCTTGTTTACTTAGCACAAAATATTATTTTCTCCCCCTGGGATTTTTTTTTTTTACAATCTCCTAATTGTAAAATTGTCCCATATTTTGAGAGCATTTAAAGGCCTTGGGATATAGAATTTTTTTCAACGAATAAGTTATGTATGACCTTACTGTATGTGATAAAGCACTATTATTGCTTCTTATTTTGGCGTGCAAGTTCAGGGTTTGTCACTAACTTGCTGAATGAAAATTGTTACCTTTAAAAAAAGACTCAAGGACATCCATAATATAAAATGGAATATTGTACTTTTGCCCCTGACCCAGAAGTTTGTGGTTGTCTTTAGGTTTAAGATCAGAGAAGGACTGTGTGAGTCTTACTCCTCAACTCCCACAACTTAACAAGCTGTTTAGATATGGAACCTCCCTCTATATTAATTTTTAACTGTACACTCTGCAAGTCTGGAGGAGACCATCTAGAGTTCTAGAAATTAAGAGTAAAATTTAAAATCCCTTTCCTAAATGCTGTAAATCTAACTATCTCTTATTCCTACTAATTCCATAGCTTATGTGTCCATTACAAATTGCCCTTTACCTTTTTTTTTAATTCCTTTCCTCTCTCCATTTTTTCCTCTCATCCTTCCTAAACTCCTTCCTTCCTTTCTTCTAATTGTCACAAATTTTTGTGAAAACAAGCTTCTCTAGAGATCACCACTGGGCTTTCTAGGACCATTCTGACTTACATCCTGGCATCAAGGAAGGCGCTGATGGGATAAATAGGAGGCTGGACATTATTTGCCTTCTCCCTTGATTGATGGGGGTTATTGGGTTGCTTGCATGCTCTTTACTTATTTAACATCCAAAAAGTCAACCATTATTAAAAGATATGTTTAATTAGATGTCAATGAAGATGAATTCACACAGCCATAAATTTAAATTGACAATTCTAACCTTAGATTTCTTAAACCGTTTAGATAATTATTTTGTTGCTAATATGTCAGTACATGTTCTGTCTTACATTACTACTTCAAGATGAAAGAGCAGCCATAAATTAATGTGTTTTTTTTTTCCTTAAAATATTATGGAAAAAATGGTCTCAACCTCCTGATTTATTTCTCTGTTTTTCACTTTCTTTCACAGTTAAAAAAACTGCCTGCTTTTTTGTTTTTGTAGTAGCACCACATTCTTACTGCATGTCTTCAGTCATACTAACAGTTTATGCTTTATTAAAAAAAAACATAAACAAAGTGTTTTCTGACTTCCCTCTCACGTGTGCTACTGAGTTTCTGAATTCCAGCTGGAACTACAGGAACAGATATATTAGAAAATACTGTTTTTAAGAACACAATTTTTATTAATCATTTTTTAGATTGCCTTTAATTTAGAAAATCTTGCTATTAATTTTGGAAAATCGTGATTTAAATATTCAAGAAACCTACAGAAATGTTATTATATCTAATCATACATTTGATTTACTTCACATTTCATTGACAAAAAAAGAATTATCTGGTTTTCTTTATGTAGGTAACGTCAATTTGAGATGCTTGCCCTGAGTAAAAGCACCACAAGAATGGCCACATAACTTATGAGGCTTAGAGCAAAATAAAACATGGGGCCTCTTGTTCAAAAGTTATTCAGAGCCGCTACAGCACAGCATTAAACCAAGGACAAGGTCCTTCCAGGTGCAGAGTCCTATGAAGCAGCTCATGTCAGGTGCCCATGGACAGTGGTCCTGAGGATGACATATTTCAACTACTTTGAAGTCCCACCTACATTCTATGACCATATTTCCTGCCACAAATCTCAAAAAGTTTGGAACTTTTATTTCTGTTTCCAAGTATCAAGTGGATATATGTTTTCATAGGTTACTGTGGCTAAGAAGCAAAGATTTTTTTTTTTTTTTTTTTTTAGTGTTTCTTGAGCTTTTTAGTTTCAGTCAGCTGGTAAAAATCACAGTAATATTTTTCTATGAGAAAAGAATCCCAGGGCCCCATATGAACATATTGGTAATGGGAATGGGGAGCCTTCAGAGTTGGGATTTTATTTGGAATCATTACCTCATCTGTACGTTCACATGAATTGATTTTGGTGAAGATCAAATGTTCTGCTGAAGAGAGACAAAAAGGATTCACACAGTAATAACTTCCGCTTTTACCAACAAGTCATGCAGTCATTCATTCATTCAGTCAGCCAGTTTGGTAGTCATCAGTAAGTGTTTTTATTACCTATGAGTAGCACCTTCATACAGAAGGTGGTCTAGAAAAGAATAGAAAGATTGTCCATAAGGCAAATGCTGCCATCTAGAGAGCAAACATACTGAAAGTGGTAATTTTCCAAATGAAATTAGAACAAAAATGATAGCCCTCAGACAGTGAGTGTGAACATTTTTCAAGAAGAGATTATTCCTTTGAAGAAATCAGTATTTCTTTAAAAGGTGCTATTGAAAATTTATCTAATTTAAAATGAAAGCTTATTCTGCTAAAAATTCTATACAACAGGGAACCTATCAAGAGTTTTTTTTTAAATGTCTAAGCAAGAGTCTTTAAAGGTGATTTCCCTAAGGCTGTTTAAAATAATAGCATGATAACTAATTGTTTTGCCTAACTAAAAAAGAAATGAGTATACAGCTTTGTTTCTGTTTTATCTTGTTTAAACAAACAAAAAAGAATTTGAGTTATCTATGGTATATCAGTCAGTTTACCTCTTTTTCATACAGTGCAAAGACATTCTGTTTACTTTCCAAGGGATTCTAAAAGAGTATGAACTGCAAAATTCAAACAAAGAGACAAATACAAAGGGACTGCTAAAAATACCTGAAAACCAAGGGAAAAAAGCAAGGATCTAGCATGTCTCCATATATTGCATATGTAGACACTTAAACAATTCATCTTTTAAAAATGAATAACGCATATTGTGATGGCAATATCCAATCTCTGCAGTTAGATATGCCCAAAACATTTCTAGTAACTCTTAAGTGTGCATTGTCTAGATTGCTGGAAAATAGTTAAGTTCTTTCTTAAGAAATATCCAGGCCAGGCGCAGTGGCTCACCCCTGTGATCCCAGCACTTTGGGAGGCCGAGGCGAGAGGATTGCATGAGCCCACGAGTTAGAAATTAGCCTGGAACACTGGGAGAGACCTCATCTCTACAATAAATCAAAAAATTAGCCAGGCTTGTTGGTGCACGCCTGTAGTTCCAGCTACTTGGAAGGCTGAGGCAGAAGGACCACCTGAGCCCAGCAGGTGGAGACTACGGAGGCCGTGAGCATACCACTGTACTTCAGCCTGGGCAACAGAGTGAGACTCCAACTCAAAAAATTAATAATAAATAAATTAATATTCAAGATCATTTTACAACCCAAGTAATATGAACTGAAGCTATACATTTATCTTTTTCAGTTACTCAGAATTTATCTCTGAAAATTTTGAAATTTAATGTTGTATTGTAAATTTCAATTTTTTTCTGAGTTATATACTTACCCAAGATATATGTTGATATTTGTGTATATAAGTATGTTCTGCTTACATTCATATTTTTGAATTATAAAAATGATGTACAAATTGAGATCTCTGCCATTTAAACTTGTTTAAATAGAAGTGCTCATGACTCTACTTATTCAGTAATAAGAATAACTATAATTATACATTCATTCAGCAAATGCTTATTAAGCAGCTACTATACCTCAAGTACTATTATATGTGCTGGGGATCCAGCAGTGAACAAATACAGGTGCACAGCTCAAAGTAGGCCTCATAATATCCCATTCGCAGTAAATGTTGTCCATTTTAGAGAAACTTACCCAAGATCTTACTGCTTACAGATGAAGGGGGGGATTTTGAGTCTAGTCTCAGGTTATCTATAAATCAAATTTTTTAGTGTCATAATGTGATGCCTCTTATATAGTTACCCATTCCTACTCTGATGAAAGTTTTAAGAAATAACGTTTTTAATTGTTTGTGAAGTTTTAACAGGTAAATATCAGTGTGGCACTTGGAAAGTTTATTACAGTTTGTTGAAAACAAATTCTTTACAGGCAACATGACTAGTTAGTAAAGTTTGCAAATCAAAATCACAATGAGGCCGGGTTCAGTGGCTCAGCCTGTAATCCCACGCTTTGGGAGGCTGAGGTGAGTGGATTGCCTGAGCCCGCGGGTTCGAGACCCGCCTGGGCAGGCGAAACCTCATCTCTACAATAAAT
>CAUYQG010101354.1:0-72623 GCA_963574415.1 Tarsius wallacei | reverse complement strand
CAAAAGAGTCAAAGATTAAAAAATGTAAAGGCTTATAAAGTAAAAGGTTACAGTAAGCTAAAGTTAATTTATTATTGAAGAGAGAAAATTTTAAGGTAAATCAAGTGTAGTTTAAGTGTCCAGTGTTTATAAAGTCTGTAGTAGTGTGTGAACAGTAATGGCCTAGGCCTTCATATTCACTAGTCACTCACTGACTCACCCAGAGTCACTTCCAGGCCTGCCAGCTCCACTCATGGTATGTGCCCTATCCAGGTGCACCATCTTTTACTTTTCATACAGAATCTCCACTGTGCCTTTTCTATGTTTTTATACATGAATACTACTGTGTTCCAGTAGCCTACAGTCATCAGTAAGTAACCTTCCCAGGTTTGTAGCCTAGGAGTCACAAGCTGCACCCTACAGCCTTTGGGTGTGGTTGGCTACATCATCTAGGTTTGGGTAAGTACACTCTATGACGTTTACGCAGTGACAAAATTGCCTGACACATTTCTCAGAACGCATCTGTGTCATCAAGCAAGGCATGACTGTATTACTGTCAATAAAAGCAAAGATGATCAGTACCTATGCTGATGCCATTTCTTTGCGTATTCTGGGGCAGTGGTGGGCAAACGTGTTCTATAGAGGGTGAGAGAGTAAACCGTGTTGGGCTTTGTGGGCCAAGAGGCAACATGGAGACCAGTACAGAGATCTTTGCATCACCATTGGAAGAATGTATAAATCATCAGGACAGAAAAGACCGAGGGCCAAATCTGGCCCTCCTCTGGGCTGCTAACCCCCGTCCTGAGATGATGCTGCTGATTCAAAGCAAGAATGATCAAAGCTGAGAGCTGCCGTCTTACGCCAAGCTCTCCCCAGCACTTCGTTCCTTTTGGTCATGGATTTACCACAGACTTACCAGATTTACCAGGACTGTGTGCTCTCTAGGCTGTGCCCACAGGTGAAGTTCTTCATTCTAGGCCTTCATCCATTCACACATGTGATTAAGCACCACCAAATGCCTATCAGCTCTCCAGCTTCCTTGTTCCCTCCAGCTGCTTCCATTTTGGGGCCACAGATCCTTTATTCCATTGCCTCCCTCCTGGGCCCTCTCCTGGCCACCTCTGGGTGTGTCCACTATGGTCAATGCTCCTGCTGTTTGCTGTACCTATGCCAGAGACTTCACAGACAGACTGGTCCCTGAATTCTGCGAAAAATGTATTCTAATTACTTTTGATATACAAAACGCATGCTATTTTCATACGATCCCTTCCTAGAAAAGCCCCAAAGGATGTGAAAATGGTCTTATGAATTGTGCTCTTTATCTGGCAGGAAAAAAGTTCAGGATGAAGAAGAAAGCTGTTTCTTCCGCCTTCTTATTGACATTAAGGCAGCATACTCTAGTCCACTCTGCCAAGACACAGCAGGATTTTTCGCTGGCTTTAAAAAGATGTTTCAGTGACCTGCAGTTCTAGAGAGCTAGGGAATTGTCATAGTGTCACCGATGGTGCCCTGTGGGTTCCCGAAGTAGTTTAACCACTTTTGACCATTCCTGGATAAGCTTCGATCCAGCTGCTTCTTATGAATTTATCTAATTTGCTCTTTAACAAATTCCTTTCACATTGTCTCTAATTAAAAAAAAAATCAGTAAAATCAAAGCAAAGGCATTATCTCCTGAGCCACCACTTAAGAATAGTAAAAGCTTAAAATTTATCCAAATAATAAACAGCAGGTCCCCATGAATGACAGAAACTGTAATTCCATTGAGGAGCTCAAGTGTTGTCATAAAACACTCAGAATTCAATTTGTATACACCATTTTCAGATGGAAAGCAAAACCCAGAGCAGGAAATGTGTGGAGTTTATTGAGCGTAATATGCAGGTCTTTGTCTCAAAGTAAGCTCGCCCATCATTCACCAGCTGGAAATGATTTCCCCTGTGACCTGTGCACCCAGACGAAGGCACCGTTTCCTCTCCTGTTCCGCCTCGCTATGGGGTCTCTCCTAATACCTGTGGCTCTCTTAACCTCACATGACTTTGACATCAGAGAAACCAGGGCGTAATAGCTATCACGAGAACACAAAGGGGTCACTTTGTGTTATATAACATTTTGGTTTGTATAACATGCACCAAGATTATAAATTTAAATACCTCAACGAGTGTACAGCTTAAATAATATGGGCCAAATTTGTTTCTCTTTTTAATATAGTCAAATAAATAAAATGTTCTCTCCCTTCCAACTCTTTTTTTTTTTTCAGTTGAAAAAAAAGCATGAAAAACATGAGCTCGCTCTTGCATAGCCAGGGGAATGAGAAATATAGCCATGAAAAGGACTGATAATGATCAGATCAGTTACATACAGGAAGATCTCTACTGCACAGGATGGTCTGAGGTGGGATGAAAGTTACTCATCATTTTAAACCAAGGATCAGAGTTATATTAAGATTTGTTGAAGGTTTGTGTTTTAGCTTACAAACATCAGGTGAATTTTCTCTCTTTTTTTAAATACAGTTATAGCAACTGACTTAGGGTGATTCAGAGTTTGCATGGCAGCCTCTTTTGATCCCATAAATCAGGGAAAGATTAACTTTATTTTGCAAGTAGAGAAAAAGGCTCGGAGAGGTTAAATGTCCTGACCAATGTCACACAGTTCAGAGAAAGAGTTAGTAATAAAACCTAGATTTGTCTGAATTCTAGTCTAGAACTCATTCCATGTTACCCTTGTGCTTATATATGTCTTTTCTTTTTCATATACTTCGACATCAGAGAAACTTTTTTTTTTTTAAAAAGTAGGGCCAAAAAGCAGTTCAGAAGTGAAACAAACAGAAACATACAATATTAATTAATTAAGATATTTGATGCAGAGTCCCTTTTAGCTAGTGTGATTCTGGAAAATTCATTATGTAGGATTTCAGCACTGAAACCTCTTTGTCATCTAAGTGTATAATATGGGAAGAGGGACAAAGTCAATGATTCTATGATATCCCAAAGAACTTGGTATAAAATGACTTATCAGGCGATAGATTTTGGCAACCACTTAGCCTTGGAAGGATGAGCCTAGGGTTAACACAGTAAGCAATGGCAGGGGAGGGCTCAGGAGAATGCCTGGTGCGTGTGCCCTGAAGACAGTCACTCCCTGCTGCTCAGAAGACCCTGAGTGTCTGATATGGACGAGGGTTATGAAGAAGACGGTCCCCAGAATGCTGGAGGAGCGGAACTAAATTAGAGAAACTTTATTTTATCCTCAGGACTATACCTGGACCACAAAAAACTGGATTTATCCCATATAATGAATCTATGAAGAAACAAGGATCACCGGAATTTGTAAGAATCAGATCTCCCAAATTTTGATGCAGCCCGGAAAACACGCATTGGTTCACCACATATATTGACGCTCCATTCACAACTCTCAAAGTTAAGAACTCTGCCTCAACGTTTGTTTAAAACACTTTTCCTGTCAGTCTTTAGCAGTGTTGAGCATATAATAGTGAATAATTTTTAAAATGTATTGACTGGTGTTAGTTTCAGGGAAGAGGAGTATCTTTTCATCATTAGCATACTCAGTAAACTAAAGGGGAATACGGGAAAGGGGGTGAACATTTTTTGCTTCCTTTAATTATTGCTTTTCACTGGGTCTAAGGCTTGGTTCGCTAGCTGCAGGCCTCAGGCTATAATCCCTTACTTACGGGCATGCAGGACCAGAGAAACTCATCACAAAACTCTGCAGATTAAAGGTATTCATGGATGCCTACCTGGATGTAAGATAACACCACCTCCAAGATATCAAGATAGTAATACAGTTGGCCAAAGTTCTAAAAGTAGCTTTTCGAGGAGATTGCAGTTGAACTTCAGCATGTCAATCACTTATTTCCATCCATGGAAAATAAAGTAAAATTTAACAAAAAATATATATGATAGGAGGACAGGCTAATTATGGCACTCTGCATTTTGCTTTTGATTAATTTCAAATTAATCACTAGAGTGACTAAGATAATCACAAAATTCACTACACAAATCAGATACTCTGAGACT
Organism: Tarsius wallacei; assembly: GCA_963574415.1. Taxonomy (NCBI): domain Eukaryota; kingdom Metazoa; phylum Chordata; class Mammalia; order Primates; family Tarsiidae; genus Tarsius; species Tarsius wallacei. The sequence continues at coordinate 68,616 of CAUYQG010101354.1, read as the reverse complement.
GAAAGAAAACTCAATTTATAATTAAGCCAGGACATGTAATAAGTGGAGTTGTTTTAGGCAACCTGGAATGTACACTATTTTGAAGATGAGATAGATGTTCATAATTACACTCTTTTTTTGAAACCTGTCTTTTTTTAGCTGATAGTGAAACATCTTGTCAGGTACTAAAAACATTCAGAATTAATTATATTAAGATGTGGTATACACATTTCTGTGTCTGAAATGTCTAATATACTCTCATGCTCCTGGATTTTTTTGGCTAAATTTGAATTAAAGAGAATTTTACTCTCATCTAAATGCAGGTTGCTCATTAATGGAAACTTCTTTGAGCGCAGATAAAAGACCAGTGGTTTTTGGAACACCAGACAGTGACTAGAAGGGGACGGCTTCAAGCTGGTCACACCGATGTGCAGCTGGAAAAGAACTAAAACCAATGAACGAAAACGTGATGGGTCTGAGTGAAGGGGACTGTGAACCAAAAAAGTAGCACAAAAGTATTGACCTCCCTGTCGATCTGAAAAGTGGCTGTGAAAACCAGCGCATGAATCACTGTAGGAAGGACTGCAGCCACTTAGACACTATTAACTCCACCGGCCTTGACCATGAAGAATAACGGCAGAATGAGGCATGAAATCTGGGATCACAAGGGAGAACCCTGCTCCATCACATTCAGTGACTCACGACTCTACGCCCTTTCGCTTAATAGTGTTGCATTCAACACCTTGACACAGATAAATGTGTTGAGACAACTCTCCCAGTCATTGTTGGTCTCAGCAGCCAACACTTTAGCACGGCCATAGGTAAAAGCAGAGAAACTTACAGAAGGTTAACTTGGCATTTTGGGTTACATTAATTATAATTCATACACAATAGTGTTTAAAAATTTACGTAGTCTAATGAATCTTCAACTGATCACATCATGATAGCGTGAAAGCAACTACTAGATAAACATTAATTACATTTTTGAACTCCTTTTATAGGAGGAAAGAACAAGTGAACCAATACTTCAACCTATTACATAATTAATTTTCAAATACCTGATGAAATTATTACTATGTTGATTTTAGAGAGGAGGAAACTGAGGTTGAGGTCTGTGACAAATTATAATTTGCCTAATGAATGAGTTTGAATTTGAAATACATTTTACTCCAAACTCCATTTCTTACCGTCAGATTTACTTCTCAATATCAAAGCAAAATTTTTTTCTGTAAAGGGCCAGATAATAACTATTTTTAGCTTTATGGACCAACTACTCAACTCTGCAATTACAGCAGGAAAATAGCCATAGGCAGTGTGAAAAGAAAGGGCATGGCCACATATTCCCACCCACCCCTTTCTCCAAAGTCATCATCAGAAATGAAAGAAGATAAAATAAGCAATCTTACAAAACATAATAATAGCTGTGATTATCTTATAATGTTTGCTCTATACCTCCAGTGAATAAATCCTGGATAGTAGACATATTTTGGCCTTCTCTGCTTCTCTTTCAAAGTCCCTTCTCCCTGGGTACCCATTTGCTTCCTAGGAATAGGAGGGTTTTCTCTCCCAACCAGGCCTTCCTTTCTTGGCTGAGTCCTACCGTCTAAACTTGTTTATTCTGCTTCCCATTTTAAAAATCTGTTCAAAATAGCATCACTTAGTGTTTGTATATGGGAGTCACTGAATTGTATCCAGACTAAGGTGTGATTAACTAAAACAACTTAATAGGGCAACCTCAAGAGTTATAACAGTCTAGTAGAGGCCTATGCTTATGTAAATTCGGAAACCATTTATAGAATTTCTCTGCTAGATATTGGGAGTGGAAATGCTTTTAAAATAGCAATGTATCTATAAAGCCATAAAAAGAGTCAGGCTCTGTAATTCCACCTTTAAGAAGTTATCTCAAGAAAATAATTCAATGGAACAAAAATGACTATATGTTACAAAAATTAGGATAACAAAAATTCTCATTACAATATTTAACAACATAGAAAATCCAGATGAATAGAAACATATTGATTGCCTGATATTAGACAAATAAATGAGTAAATCATGTAGCATAAATATATAGCCAAATTAGGAAATAATCAAAATTATCAGTATGAAGAGCAGGACAAAATATGCGATAATAAGCAAATGATACGGTAGTCAATATCTGTCTGGGGACGGGGAGACACCCCTTATCAACAAGGGTGCCTGAACGAAGCATATTTGTATACCTAACCCTTAGCTGTACCCCACAATATTAAAATAAAAAATATTGATTTAAAAAAAAATAAGCAAATGATTGTGATGGACCCATGGAAGATTGGTTTCGAAATAAAACTTCCTTCCTGCTCTTTCTCAAATAATGTCCATGGGTCAACCATTGATTGCTTATGGAAGAGTACTATACTGTATTGATACAATATGACTAATACACTAGGTCTGCGCATAAATGCTTGCATATGTAAAGAGAAAATAGTCTCTGGCTTCTTGGTGTTCAAGCCTTTCACTAGAGGGAGACATGGAGACTACTGAAACCACCACATAGACAAGGTCTCTGTCATGTGACAGAATATCCTTTTTGTAACCATTCACTACACTACCTCTGAAAGACAGCCATGCAGCAGCACATTCTTTTCTGTGCATTTTTTTCCTTTCATTTGAAGACTACTCCCTCAGTCCTCAGAGGCCAGTTAGCAATGCAATAAATTAATTTGTACTTTGGAGTGAACTGTTTAATCCTTTTTTGTTCTCTCACCTCCCAATCAAACACATGCTCTCACATTTGCATGCATTAACATAATGAAACATTAATTACACAGTGTCTAGGATAGGACAAGCAAAGCGCTTCAATCAATCTCAATAACTCGCATCAGGAAGGTGAAAAATGCTGCCTCGCCTTATCAGGACCACATAATAGACACAAACACAGGCTCGGTGTCTGTTGTGGGTGTGATTCATACATAACATCTGAAAACAAAAAGCAGAAAATTATAAGGAGACCAATCAATAACAATTATCTTAATGATAGATGGACAAATTTTATTCTTTTATTGGGTGGTATTGTTAGTCTAGTGGTTTGTTTGCGACAGGGGATACAAATTAAGCAGACTGTGTTAGAAAACCAGCGATGTCTGAAAATGCCTAATTCCTGGGGTGCATGTGTTGTTGTCTTATCTGAGAGTGTTCATTGGAGCCAGAGAAAGTAACTTTCAAGGACTCACACACAGCCCCTCTGTGAGTACTGGGTCAAGTCTTCTAACCCTTCTCGAGTCCAGTTTGCCTTCCTGCTCTCTCCCCAAATGTTCATCTACGTAAGAAGGTCTGAATTTGGCCCATGCCAGCCTGAATAGCCACGCTGTGATTACAGCCAACATCAGCTCTGATCAAGCGTTGCTAAACAGGAACAGTTGTTAACCATATAAATGGGTACACAAGGGTTCCATGTTTAGAGCCTAGGACTTGCAGACATCTACAGCAGTCTGCATACGTTGTGAGAGTGCTCGGCAATTATCCACCATGGTGACATATAGGCACTTGGGTCCATAAAATCCCATTTCTGTGGGGCTTTTTTTTAGAACCACGGTAGATCAGTAAGAAAAGGAGGAACGAGAAGAACAAAGAATGCCAAAGTATTCTTCAAAGATCACATGTCTAGACCATGGTTTCTTAACATTGACACTACTGACATTGTGGAATGGGTGACTGTTTGTTGTGGGGAGCTGATCACGTGTCTAGACCACGTGTCTAGACCACGTGTCTAGACCATGGTTTCTTAACATTGACACTGCTGACATTGTGGAATGGGTGACTGTTTGTTGTGGGGAGCTGATCACGTGTCTAGACCACGTGTCTAGACCATGGTTTCTTAACATTGACACTGCTGACATTGTGGAATGGGTAACTGTTTGTTGTGGGGAGCTGATCTGTGCATTATAGAAAGTTTAGCAGCATGTGGTCTCTACTCACTAGACGCCTGTATCATTCCCTCCCTTCTTCTCCAGATGTGACAGTCAAAAATGTCTCAGGCCAGTGCCAGTGTTCTCCACTGCCCTATATCCTTTCATACAAAAATCATATGTACTGTTCATTTTGAAAATTTATTCAAGCAAGCTGCATGATTTCATAAGGTTATTAAATATTCTTTGAAATAAGTGGATTTTGTTTCACTTTTAAGTCAATATCTCAAGATATTCATAAAACCAAGAAACCTGAATTCTACTTCTGATGACCCCATCCTGACTGTGTGACCTTGACCAGTTCTCTTTCTTTTTTTAATGCATCACTTTCTTTCTCTGCAAAGTAAAGAGCTTTGTCAAGGTGATTCCTGGTCTAGCATTCTTGGTTCTACGACTTCGCTCACATGAATTAGCTCATTAACCAGGAATATTCACATGTCTCCCAAATATCCAACCCAGTGTGGGCCCCGGGTCTTCATTCAAGAAAGCAATAAATTGTTTCTCTCACTAGCTTTAGTATCACTCAAAACTGTAATCCCACAAAAAGGAACAATTGCATGCATTAACGTTTGAATATGTAACCCAGTAAAGGTAGGGATAGTTTCTGTTTCTAAGCCTTTAAAGAGGCCACAAAAACATCAAGGGAGGGATACTTAGTCTGCCCATATTCGAGACTTGAAACTAAATGATTAAAACAATCACAAAGCAAGCAAATTTGTATTTATATTTAACAAACAATAACAGTAAAAAAGACTACTAAATTCAGCCTTGTCTACTGCTTATTTGGGTAAAAATTTCTTTCTCCCATTCTGACAATTTTTTTCAAGGTAGAGATTATGCTTAAAGAAAAAACTAAACAAATTCAGTGTTTAAAAATCCAATTTTTCTGAATTTGACCCTATGGTGAGTCAGGTCTCAAAAGCACATACTTTCTGATTTGTGATTCTCAGAGCCCATTAATATTTGTAATCACTTCTCCAGATAGACAGTATTCACAGATCCCTGGAGATTCTAGAGACCGATCTGCTCTTTTGACAGCTGTCGAATCCTTGTTTGCATGAAAGATGCAACAAGTCAATGATATTATCCTTCAAGACTCTGCGCATCACCAGCTATTGGCTAGCGAGGTGCATCCATCCGTAGGCCCTCATTTGGGCCCCTTCATAACTGATATGTTGGCTTGTGCATTCCTTCAATTGCTCATGTGAGTGTAAAATAGAATGAAATGACAGAGGCACAACATTATAATTCTCCGTATCCAGAGACTCAAATGACCTGCCTGCCAATACACCACAGTGTGTTCCCATTTACGATGCATCTATCTTAACAAAGAGTGAGGAAATCATCTTTCATGTAGGTTGTACTTGTCTCTTTTCATTGCCTCTCAGCATTCCTGGAAGATGCATCAAAATACAATGATCTTTACATTTTCATGTATAACAATCTTGGGAGAAGAAAGGCAAACTCCCTTGCCATAAGAGTCAGAGCACACAAGCAATAACAGCGCACAGAGAAATCTTTCGCCTGCCCATGTGGTGAGAAGTCTGCTGAGTGTCACTGTCCTTGAGTTGCCTCTGATAAGATAAAGACCTTTATTTCTGCGGCCACAGGCGCCAAATAACTTGTACCAGTAACAACTACCGAATGCTTTTTCGTAGCTTATTATCTCTTCACAGTCATTCTCTATTTTACTCATTAAGAAAGAGGGAAAAAGCAGCAAGTCCCACAATCATAATTAGACAGGAAACACACTTTAATTCCCAAGAATCATATCCTCATCAGTATAAAAGCTATACTGTTTTATGGCTACACACCAACACCCTCAATATTAAACTCCTCCAGTTTGAATCAAGCACTGACCAGGAATTGGGGGAAAAATAATTTATCATTAGGTGAATAAATTCCATCACTATAATAAAATAGGAGTTTTGGGAAAATAAACAGCTAATTCATTGCAAATGCAAAACCACTTTTTCTCTATAAAATGAAAGCCACAATAAAGCTGATGGGCCGTGGGTTATGAATACATTGTTCTGGGTTTTCAAAACCCAGAGATATCTTAAAACCTATAATTCAAGCATAATCAAACCATAAAGCACCCAATAACAAATGTGTACATTTCAGCCCCGCCATCGCATCTAGCAAAATCCCCCACGTGCTCTCCTGACCAGCTGTATTCGGTTCCACTTCGTGAAAAGTTGCAGCTTCCAGATCTCATTTCCTTTCCATTCAGTGGATTTGGCAATTTCAACAGAAAGAAATTAAAATTTAAAGATAAATAAATAAAAGTATCTTTGGGTCATAAACCCGCAAGCTCAGCAGTTTTAACGTTTAAAATAAATGTTTGATGTCCAACGGCAGGATCAGGTGATATTACAAACGTGGATCATTTTCTTCTCTGAGATGAACAAAGCAAATAAGAGGAGGAAAAGCAATCAAAGTTGCAGAATCCTGAAACTCTGTGATTCATTACACTGTCAGCTTCATCGTGAAACTGGTCATCATGTGTCTAAATCTTTATCCAGACCCTTGGAAACTTTCTAATTTACTAGTCCAGAACGGTCTCAGAAAAATAAGAGGCGTGCCATTGACCATATTACCAAAAAATGGATTGGTCAGTCACAATTATTTTCAAAAGAAGACCACTATTTTTGTTATCCAATGACTGCAAAAGGCTGAAAGAGGACACCTGCTCACAAGGTGGAGGAAAGGAATCCTTAATCTCCATAATCAATCCCTCTGGAATTCCATTTCTTATTTCTCTCTCTGGACTGTGACACTCATCATTGCTATAACAACACACCCACTGACTGCAGTGCCAAATTTAAGGGATAGCTATTATCAAACCATCTTGAGTTTTATAGAAGAGACTCCAGTTATGAGACTCTTAAAAAATAGCCAGGGATTTCCTAAGCAAGAGAGACTTTAAACATTGGGAATCTTCCAAAGCTGGAAGCTTTCTTTCCATAATTATGATGTATAATGATGATAACATTAATCACAGCTTCTACTGTCGCATCATTTTAATCTGCTACTCACTTTGCTAAATATCTATCATACATTGTCTAGAATATTCCTCACATCTGGCCCACTATTTGTCTACCTCTATCATCTCCATTTTGCACAAGAGTAAACTTTGGCTCAGAGAGTCCACGTTACTTGGTCACTGTCATCAAACCAGTAAGTGGCAGATTTAGGACATGAACTTGAGTCTTCCTGACTCTAGAGACTGAGTTTTTGCAAAAAGGATTACATTTAGCATTGGAAGATATATATATACACATCCATGTGCATAAAATTGCCTGTAGTGAAATACATATATCACAAAATTTTTAAAATAGTTCTTGCTTTAAAATGAGTAGAGAAAGATGAGAGATGTGTACAAATGACACAGGAGAACCCAGTGACTCAGGAGGCTTGGAAGGTGAGCTATATAGAAGATAAATATGCTTTAAAGGTGAAGTATGTGGACTAACAGAGAAGATGTAAGATGATGCTACAAATAGTGAAATCAATTAAAATGAAGGTAGTGTGGTGGAGAGAGATGGAGTTAAATAGAAAAGTGACAATCATTAGACAAGAATCACTAGATGCCAGGAGGAGAATTGCTGAATTACAGGGACAAAGTAAAGGATGGTGATTAAAATCACAGATTCTGGAGGCAGGCACATCTAGACTGGAACCCAATCTTTGCCATTAACCAGCTGTATGACCTTAGCAACGTGCTTATTTTCTATTTTCCTTTTTATAAAGCAAGAATAATATCACTGCTCATCTGCTAGGGCTATGGAATATTTTTAGATAAAATGTGTGTAATATTGCCTGTAGTAAGTGTTCAACATTTGCTCATTTATCAAGATCAACACTAGTCAAAATCTGATCACTCCTTATCAGTGTGACCTCGAGCAATTATTCATCTCTCTGTCCTTCCATTCAGTGACCTGTGGAATGGGAATGATATTAGCAGTTCATTCTGCTCCACCTGGTTAAATGAGATCACGTGTGTAAAAAGATTTTGGAAAGTGTAAAGTGTCATTACCAGAGTGCAAGAGCTGGGATGGTGGATCAAGACCCTCCAGTACCCAACTCAATCACAAACATTTGATAGGAGAGCCAGGGGTTCTATACTGATATGTATTTCCCATTTTTATTTCTTATCTCTAGAGACATTTCTGGTCTCCCTTTTCTCTCTGTTACGCTTATTGGATATGCTATCCCAGTCAAAATGTCTGCCTTGTTTAGCACATTGAGTCCTGGCTCCTGGTAAGAGAAAACCACCCTCTCTCACGAGCTAGGGCTTCAGGACATTCTGCCACCACCCCCAGCCAGGCATGGTTTTGTTTTGTTTTTTGAATTGGAGTCTCACTCTGTCACCCAGGCTGGAGTGCAGTGGCACGCTCCTGGCTACCGCAGCCTCGAACTGCTGGGCTCCAGCGATCCTCCCGTCTCAGCCTTCCAAGGAGCAGGAACTACAGGTGCGCCGCTACCACACCCGGCTAATTTTTTATTTATTGTAGAGATGAGGTCTCGCCAAGTTGCCCAGGCGGGTCTTGAACCCACGGGCTCAGGCAATCCACTCACCTCGGCCTCCCAAAGCGTGGGATTACAGGCTGAGCCACCGAGCCCGGCTCATGGTTTTTACAACGTCTTTCTCATTGCCTGGCCACACCTTTAGTGTCTCCCATTGCCTGTCATGCACTGCCCCTCCTCTCTGTGTGGCAGCTCTCATGGCATAGATGATAGCCAGAGGAGAGACGATGTGTGATCATTGTTCTGTAAGGATTTTCCATCTGAACATGATTGTGTTCCATGACTTTCTAACCTAACTGGCACTCTTGCAAGAGCTTGAAGCTTTTGAGCAACCTTCTCACTCTCTAATCTTTTCCATTCTGGCAGCTCAGATACAGAACAGACACTTCAAGAGGCAGGGCTGTGCACAGTGGGAAATGAGAGTGTACTGATCACCGCAGCTCTCAGCAGTGCTCTGACCCTGGCACGCACTGCCTTTCTGAGCACTTCGTGGTCAGGAGCCTTTTCCCCTGAGTCTAGTGTTCCTTCCTTCCTATAAAAAGCCTCACCCCTAGAGGAAGTATGGCCATCTGTGGGCATGTATTTCTCGTTTAATCAGCCGCAGACTACATGAGGGACCGTGTTTGTTGTGGCCTGGTGAGCAGCCTCCAATGGGAAACGCTTTAAAAGAGATCCGGGAGGATCTCGGGCAATGACTATCCCTCATAGTTAGCTATTTCTTTATTTGGCGAGAAAGTCCTTCACGTGACCAACAAGATGAGGTTCCAAACAGAAACATCCCTGGAAGATGTAACAGCTTTATTTCGGTTTGCACTCTGGTCCTTTCCCAAGATTAGGCGTTTATAGTAGGTGACACTGCAGGAAGACCGAGACGCCACTCGAGGGGAGAAAGTTTGCAGAAAGGGTCAGATGGAGTCAGGTCTGCTCACCGTGCTGTTTGCTGACACTGTGTGTAAAGGACGTTTGAGTGGCACGTGAAGACAAGATAGTCTTTGCTCCAAGAAAACTCTGGGCTGCTATAGAAAATCGGTGACAAGTTTTACTAAGCATACACATAACTGCCAAATGCACTAATCGCGCTGTTCCCTTGGTAAATCTTGGGAAGATTTCAGAATGGACTTTAAGTTACAATTTCAAGTTAAGGAGTGCTGTTGAGTTCTGGACTTCCATGGGAAACTTAGGCAAAGTCTGTGGAATCAGAGAAAAAATAAGGAGTGCAGGTGAGCTAAAATTGGCTGTTGAGATCGGATTAAAAATACAGTATGAGAAGATCTATGAAAACAAGAGAGTGAGATCTGCTAATGGAAAAATGAAGTTGATGATTGATCATGAAAGTGATGGGTAGTTGCTAGAGGTCTGAAATACTCACTATTGTCCCTCTCTGCCTCTCCCCAGGGTACTCAGCTGTGGCTTTGAAAATTTTCACCTTGCAGAATCAACCCTCCCCAGTTCTGAGACAATGTGGAAAGACAGGTTGTTTACGAGTGGGCTTGGGCTCACAGCTGACGAGGTTTGGAATTAATCATGTCACCTTTAGGCAAGCAGTTAAAATGAGATTTAGGGTTTCCCTGCCCTCACTTCTATGGTTTGTTTCATCTGTGTGACTTGGGTTTGTAGTATTAGCTTCTTGATTTCTGCTACAGTTTCTTATTCTGGGATATAAAGTCTCTCTTTTATATTAGCCTGCTTGTCTGGGACCTTAAAACACAAACAAGGCCATAGGAGCCTGACTCCCAGGTCAGACTGACCCCTCCAAGTTGCAGTGAGTGATGTGCCTGACGTGACGTATGCCAGCTGCAGGGACCACCCTCCATGATTTAGACAACTTCTTTAAATGTGGTCTTCATGACTTCTTGGGAATGGAAATTGGGGCTGAAGGACTTTTCCAGCCATGCCTCTTTTCTAAGCTCTCCTTCTCTCCATTCCAGCCTACTGTTGAGGTTCCCACCTGCCTCGGTGTTCTGCCTACTCACTGACCTACCATAATTATCCCACTCGGTAATGCAAGGCAGATTTTGTGCTACCCATAATGACACAATCACTGGTAATGCTTCTGAATGGTATATGTGTTGAATAATGTGTGTAATTCATCACAGCTGCATTTTGGAACGTTTTACTGTTATTTACTACCAATCGAAATATTCATTTGGAGTTAAAGACATTTAATTATTTGAAATTAGAGCAAAAAAAAAAAAAGAGTTATAGACTATCATGACCATTCAGATCACTGCAGACAAAGTGAATATCCCGTACATTTCCAGAGAGGAGGCAGAGAGAGAGAGAGAGAGAGAGAAAGGGAAAGAAGGAAAGTGATAACAAAAGCTGATCAGGTAAAAGAATTCATCAGATTTTTCAAAGCAGTTCTAGAAGCTAGAAGACAATAACGCCATATGCTCAAATTTTGAGGGAAAATGCTACCTTGCTAGGAATTCTGTATCTAGCCAAACTACTAATTAAATGAGAAAGTGAAATAAAAACATTCTCTCACATGCAAAGTTTCAGTTTTATCTCCCATGAATCTTTTCTGGAAGCTGCTGAAAGCTATAACCCACCAAAAGGAGGGAACAGAGAAGACAGGAGATTCAGCGAACTGGTGATGCAATGCAGATGGAAGACTAGGAAATCCTCAAAATGGTAGTGGAAGGAGGCTCTTGGTTCCTGCACTGCCCACCTTGTCCGCCGTGTAGCAGCCAAACTGTCCAGATTAGAGCAGGCCAGTGGGAGAGAGTTCCTCGGGAAGAAAAAAAATGGATGACTATGCCTGAACAATCGGGAGGATATTTAGCAAGGCAGGTGATGGAGAGATAAGTATACTCAAAAACCACAAAAACAAAGCACAAGATAATTATTAATTCTAGAGTGGAGAGGCTGAGGGAAAGGAGATTGTACTAGAAAACAAAGCGACCGTAGTGTACTCTGATTCAGTATTGAAAACACTGAATATTCATCTACACAAGACCCAGATGTAACTTGACTGGAAGTCCGAGGATGTGACTGTATGGTCTGCCTATATGGCGGAGGTGAACAGTGGAGCGCCGTGAAAGAAAGCCGCCTCCATATTTGTCACTGCAGGAAGTGGGCAGATAATGCCTAGACTGGAAGAAATAAAAGCGGAAGCGTATAAGCATGTTCCTTAGCGCTATGAAGGGCAGTTCCTTAAGAATCTCCCACTGCAGTTCAAAGTGTTACTTTTGGGAGAGGGACACGAGTCCAGGTGGGGAAGCCAGGGAATGACGCTTTTATGACGCGCCTTATGCAACGCTAGAGCTCTTCAGACCATGTGCATGCACAGCTCTGACAAAAAATGAATGCAAAATGCATTTTACTAGCCGGGCTCGGTGGCTCAGCCTGTAATCCCTCGCTTGGGGAGGCTGAGGTGAGTGGATTGCCTGAGCCCGCGGGTTCGAGACCCGCCTAGGCAAGCGAGACCTCATCTCTACAATCAATCAAAAAATTAGCTGGGCGTGGTCGCGCGCGCCTGTAGTTCCAGCTACCTGGAAGGCTGAGGCAGAAGGATCGCCGGAGCCCAGCGGGTCGAGGCTGCGGTGGCTGGGAGCGGCCACTGCACTCCAGTCTGGGCGACAGAGTGAGACTCCGACTCAAAAAAAAAAAAAATGCATTTTACTTACATATAAAAAGTGATTCGAGGTGCTCCTGTGACCAGGAGCCCATTGTTCTTGGAGAGGAATCAGGGTTTAAGGGCCATGAACTAAAAGAGCCACTCGGATCTTAATGACGGTAATGCTCTTACTTAATAAACCCTTCCCACCTTGCCTTAGGGCAGAGACCAGGCAAACGTTCAAAAATATAAACCTGATTATCTCTCTCGGTCAGAGATTATCTAGGAGTTAAGAGCTGGCTTCACCAAAGTAGGACTTGTCTTCATAAAACCCAGTGCCTGTCTGGTCAAGTCGGATCTGACCTGGTCTTTTACACTTGGAGCAAACAGAACTGCAACTCCACACTGTCCTGTTACGCACAACGTTTGCTCGTAATAACATTATTTTGAGGATTTTTTGAGCTTGAAGGGAAAACAGAAGGAACAGCAGCCCCACATTAAATTACTCACTTGAACGACTTTCCAAATTGAAATCACAAAGATTGCAAGTACAGAGTTGTAACTACGTGGAAACCCGTTTGAAATCATTTCAGATCCTAACATTGCCATACGGTCCTGTTGATTTCAACGGAAGCGACCTACTCATGTGGAAAACCATGCAGACGGGGCAGTGGTGCCGGGGCCCTCTGCCAAGGCCATCTTTGGCCCAGTCCGACTCACACACCCAGATTCTTCTCACATAACTTGTAGAGATCAGACACTGCACAACTTTTTAAGGGGGTAGGAGGAACTCAGATCCAAATGGGACGGTGTGCACGAAACACTAGGTAACCTCCAGACGAGAGGACTTCTGCTGTGAGGACCCTGCGGTTCATCTGTAAGGTGGTTGTCTGCCAGGAAAATGAACTCATTTGCTGTACTCAGATGCTAGCATTCTCTGAGCCGGTGACCCAGGGAGCAGAAAGAAGAAGCGTGGTAAAGGGTTCGAGGAAGAGGGCCCGTGTACACCCAGAGCAAACAGACGTGTATCTGCACAGTTTGCCGCCACAAGTTAAATGGTCTACAAACTATTTCCTGGTTAGAACAACACATCCTTCTGTACTTTTCTTACTCTTGATCTCCTCTTTGTTCACCTACATCCCGGGTCTTGCCCAGATCAAAAACGAAGGTTGTCAAAGACTGCCTCAGTTGAGATTCCACAAGAGTGTACCACACTCTCCTGGGTACTCTACTGGTTCAGAGGCACCATGAGCCAGTACTCCAAGGTCTGAGAGACTCTCGCTTCTCTGGGAGGTCTGCGTGGCCGTGTGAAGACGGAGGTAGAGGTTGGGGTGATGCAACTAGAAGCCAAGGAATGCCAGTGAGAGCCTGGGGCCACCAGACGTTAGAAGAGATGAGGGAGGCTTCTGCTCCTGAGTTTCTGAGGGAGAATAGGCCTGCTGACACCCTTGATTCAGACTTCTCACCTGCAAAACTGTTACAGAATCAATTTAGCTTGCTGTAAGTCACCCAATTTGGGATACTTTGGTACAACAGCCTTGGAAGACGATTACAAGTGTCCTAAGACATTTTTTGTACTTAAAAAAAAGTTTCTGTAACCTCTACTATGACTTCCTTCTACGAGATTATGGAACAAGAAACTGACCAAGAGACAAGGGCCCATATTTAGTAAGTAGGTTTACAAGAAAGGTAGAAACAGCATCTTGAAATTAAAGAGGTCATGATAGATAATTTATTCAGCCTCTCCACAGTCCAAACAGCCGCTGGAGAGCATTCCTTCTAGACGATTCCCTGGTCTCCACTAGATTATAGGAAGCTCATTCTCCCACAAAGCTGCAAGAGGCAGACCTTTTAAGGAAAACAGTATGTATGTCATGTAACCCACAGCAGACTATTAGAGAGCGTTCATCGCATTGCTGCAGCCGCCATGTGCCTTTTCAGCTTCAAAGAAGTAAAGCAGCTTCAGAGGGTGGCAACTCTGTGGTCTCACTGCAGACAAGATCTTGCCCTGTCTTCCTCAAACCTAATCTGATTTTTGCACGAAAGAAATGGCAAAAAATGACTCAGTGACATAATTTCATTCCGTTCTCTCGGCCCAGATCCCTGCGGTGATCTGAGAATAGAGTCAACGTTCATCCTTGTGACCAACATCCCCGCCAGACGTTGGGCTCTGAGGAGTCCAGTCACATCAACTAAGACTTCCTGAGCACCTTTTTCTTCTCGGTAGGTGTTTGAGCGAAGCAAAAATGTATCTGGAAAAGTGTTCTGATCCTAGCACACAGCTCAATGCGTCTTCACCAAGTAAGCCACCAATGTAGGCAGCGCTCAGACAAGAAACAAACGTCCCAGCATTCCTAGGGGCTCTCACCCCTCCTTCCAGGCTCTGGTATCCCCATGGCAGCCAGTCCCCAGAGCTGTAATCCTTCGTTTCAGTGTGCTGGGGTTTTGGTTTGTTTGGTATGGATTTGTGTATATGGGATCAAAGAGACATAACATAAAGCTGACCCGTATAGCCATTTAAACATGTATGATTCAGTGGCATGAAAAGTTCTGCCTGCTTTTGAAGTCGATATAAATGGAATAATGCAAAATGTACTTTTGTTTGTGGCTTCTTCCATCTAGTATCTGTTTAAATCATCTCAGGTTTCTGAAGACAGTTAAACAAATGTCTTTTAGGTACCTTATTTGTTGAACAGTGAAACTCTAAGATGGGGGGTGTTACGGGTTAAAAGGCCACCGGAGACATACATTACTTGTGTCCATGACACATAAATGGAATCTCGAGTCTCTCAAATGACTCCCTTGGCGACTCCCTGTGTTCACTGGATGATGCTTCTCTGCTCGTGTTTTCTGAGCATCTGAACGCTAGGATCTGCCACCGCAGCCAGAAGCATGGTGGCTGAACCCTGAGCTAGAGGTTACAGATGCCCAGGAGTAGACAAACCTTCTCAAGCAAACAAGATGTGGAGATTCCCTTAACCTAAACCAGAAAGAGGTCAGGAGTGACCCGGGCCTCAAACGCCGTAATAGCACCTATTAAATGAATGATAAGCTCCCCTATAAACCTGAGCTGCTGATTTATGGTGTGTGCTGTTTTAAAGGTTACACGACACGCAGTTTGATGACCTAAAATAAAACATTTTTATTTAGCTTTATGGGTCTTGTTCCACTAAATATCACATTCCCCTCTGCCCCAGAGGTTGTAGAAAAGTCTCTGGCTCTTGCTGTTTACAAATCTCAACAACTCTGGGTCCTCTGCAGGCGCCCCCCGGTTGACTTCTGTTCCCAGGAGCCCTCTTGCGGTCACTTCTCAGCGGGGAGTGGATTCATTTACGTGGCTCACTCCTTCCTGCACTTGGTTGGACACAGAGGAATAAGCAGATCACACTCAACAGGTGGCGGGGTCGGGGGGGTAGTACAGTGTTTTGGTTCTCAGTCACTTGTGATCCCATTTCAATTCCCATCTCTGAGTCCATCCTCTGCTCTGTTTCTAATGCTCTAGAACCTTCTTGGAAGAACAGTCGAAAAGCTTCAAAGTTAGGAACAGTTTCAAAATGAGAAAATGAGGTGCTATCACTGAAACAGAAAATGCTCAGGGAAACGGAAGGAATGGAACGTTATAAGCGCCCATGACGAGGGCTGTAGGAGCCAGACCATAGTCTTTATCAGGATTGCGGAGTCATTCGGAAGATGGCAATACTCTTCCAAGACAGGCCCCTATGAAAGCCTATCTTCAGCCCTCCTGCGGGTGAAGCCTTTGCCTGACAGTCACGTCATCTGACTGGACAAGGGTAATCGCATGGTATCCTTAATTGGGCATCACTCTTATTTAGCTCTACCATCCGTCACGCAAAAGACCTTGCCAAGCACAAGACTCAGGCCCTCAATCATAAGCCACATGAGAGACCGCAGAGGTTTCCAGGAGCAGCTGCCACCGTCGTATCCCATTATGTCTTCAGGAGTTTCCTTCCCCGTCCATCAGTGAAGTCAAAGGCATCCCACTTCCCCTTACTGTCCCTCAAGGGGTTGACAAGTGAGTGAGAGGACAGCCTCCGAATGGTGGTGCCCAAAGAGACTCGGGGTTCCCCAGGTGCCACTGATTGGCAATGTGACAGATTACTTGTTTCATATGCAAAGGCGAAAGAACAAGAGGGACCCCATGGGACCTCACTGCTCTGCAGCAGGCAGACACAGCCTGCGGGCATAGGGCAGGCAAGCCAGGACCTAGCCAGGCCCCCTGCAGAGGAATGAGTCAGAAAACAGTGAGCGGAGAACAGCTAAAGAGTCACACCCTGCATCTGCTCCCAGGCCTGAGAGGAATACCAGTGTCGGGGAGTCAGGACCCCATCTTTTTACGATAATAGTAAAAATAAACTTACTCATGTGTTTGTTCAGTGCACACGGTGGCACTGAAGGGGAAGATGTACGCTGTGATCATGGCCCTGGTTAGTACATGGCTAGAAGAAGAATTTACGTTGCCTGCATTTTGAGCCCAAGCTCCTTCTCCTGAGCCTACGATCTCCTCATCCAGAAGAAGCAGCTTTTCCAAGAAGGAGTCAGTACCAAGGGTCCGTGGGCGACAGGGGCGAGAGGACGGAGGTGGGTCACACATCTGGACCCTATGAATATCCTACGAATAGGCAAGACACCCAAGCACAGCCAACGTATTGGCCTAAGACAACTCAAGTTCAGGAGCGCTGTTTGTAAGGGAGCGCATGGGCTCCCAACAGCCCTCAAAATTGAGCCTCAGAGAAAAATCATTTCTTCATTTAGGATTATTTCCTGTCAGCAGAAATTCCCTACAGTAGTGATGGTTTGTAACACATGCTGGCAAGTTCCGATGCCCTCACAAAATGTAGAATCAGATGATTTTATGCTAAACATAATTTCTATTTTTAAAAAAGGGAAACTGAAGGTGAGGACATTACGTGGCAAGCTGTCCTCTCAACACACCCAGAAGTATTACGAACCCTTGGCCAACACAGATACCAGAGCAGACAGTCTGCTTTTTTTTCTATGCAGCCCAGGAATTGACTCTGGTCAGATACAGACAATTGTGAGTGGGTTGTTAGAAATAGCGGTAGGAACTGCGAAAGAAGATGAAGAACTCAAGAGAGACTACTTCCACAGGAAGGGAAAAAGTTTTAGTGCTGATGAAATATTTGCAGTCGTCTAATATGGTAGATGTTCTCTCCTCTGGCTGCACATTGGAATCACCTGGAGAACATTTAAAAAACACCTGGGACACACCCCGGAGCAAGTGAAGCTGAGTGAAGCCTCGGCATAAATGTGATGAAAATGCTTTCTGAGTGAGTCTGATGCACAGCGAGGACTGAGAATCATAGGTAGAACACAGCCAAATTCTTTAGAAAAAAAGAAACCTAAATGGCTTTCTATAGGTGCCTTTTGTAATGTAGCAAAGGCTACAATCTAGGACATCTAACTGCCAGTTGCATGATGCTTCCATAACCCAACACTCTCTTCTATGTAGTGGTCATATTTTATTTTTTTATTTTTTTATTTTTTGAGTCGGAGTCTCTGTCGCCCAGACTAGAGTGCAGTGGCTGCTCCCAGCCACCGCAGCCTCGACCTGCCGGGCTCCGGCGATCCTTCCGCCTCAGCCTTCCAAGTAGCTGGAACTACAGGCACACGCTACCACGCCCGGCTAATTTTTTGATTTATTTTAGAGATGCAGGCTCGCCAAGTTGCCCAGGCGGGTCTCAAACTCGCGGGCTCAGGCAATCCACTCACCTCAGCCTCCCAAGGTGCGGGATTACAGGCTGAGCCACTGAGCCTGGCAGTGGTCATATTTTAAATGGAATGAAGAATTCAATGTGGATGAGATATTTACTCCTCAGAGAGAAGCTTGAATGGCCCAATTTCCAAAGCCAACCGACAAAAAACTAAACAAACACATGAGTAAGTTTATTTTTACTATTATAGGTTATATCGCTCATCTCCATAACATTTCTCTTTTGCGTGAATGAAGTTTCAAAGCAAATTATCAGAGAGCGAGAGAAAATAGAATTTTCAGTATCCATCGTCTCAACTTAGAAAGAATCCTTAATGAGCGTGTAATCATTGAATCCTTTTAATGGAATAATCAGAACCTAATAGTTAGTAATCCAACATCAGGATTAGGGATGAGTGTGCCTATAAATAATCAGAATTTAAATGGATGAGATGCTTATCCAAATTATCTGAGTCTCTCTGCTCGTTCACTCAACCTCCGGAAAGTGTCTTTCTTTTTCCTAGTGTGGTAGTTCCCTCCCTCTTCAGGACAGGATGGACGCCCTTCCACTTCTAGGCTATCTTCCTTCCTTTTTCCTTCTTTCCTTCTTTCTTATAGTATTTTTAAAAACGTACTCAGCTAATTTAAAAAATTCTGCTGCCCTATCAAAGTCTATCATTCTTTCTTGCTTTTCTTTGTGCTTTGTCTGTCTAGTTGAGTTCTATATAGTTGTAAGCACAATGCTCACTGAAATTCTCAAATAATAATGTGATGCATTAAAAGTCTATTCCCAGAGTGTATTTGCTGCAAAACTGTGTAGGGGTTTAAAAGCTACTCTCATTGCTGTAGACCTGAGGTCAGGTAGATTAATTCAGCATCTTTGCTCTGCCTCTTACTAGTAGCACATTCTTAACATTGCCATCTGGTAAGTGGGCTGTGAATGATCACAGAATTGATCATGTAAGACTATTGCAAAAATTAAATAAGATCCATATAAAGTACTTAGGTCTGTGCCAAGAACACAGCAGTAGTTGGTAGTCTTAAAACAGAATGCGGGCAGTTGGATTCTCATAAGACCTGCTCTCTTACTCAGTGTTTCATCTTCCTTTTTGTGAAACTTGCAATATTTGGCCTGCTCTGGCATACAGTGTATTTTGATTATGCGCATCTGGCCAGCAAGAACCAAATGCCTCCTTCCATTGCACTTAGCAGAGTGCCACATGTAATTACAGGCTTAACACTTCCCTTCTGATGATAATGATGATGACAGTAACAGCATCATTGATAATGGCTAAGAGATGACGAATAACCTGAAATTCAAAACTTGCCTAAGGAGGGGCCCCCTCTCCCTAGCTCTGGGCTGAACACAATAAAAACGATCATCTCAATCATAGAAGCAATTAAACACTTCCCTGCTGTAAGTTGAATCTAAAAGATCCATGAAGTGCATGGGTGTTGCCCTAGGGTGTATCTCAAGTCTTTCTCATGCTGTAGACCTCTCTTCAAAATAGCAATAGGCAGTCAAGCACCCAAGACTCCAAGTGGTCTCTTCAAGCTTTGCCCTTGTTACTTTGAGTTTTCTTATTCTCTCTCCTCTGCTCTCTCTTCTTTGTAGGATTAGAGCTCCATTTTGAAGGTCACAGTTTCCGTGGTTTTCCAGAGATTCCTGAACTCCACGCTCTTTGACATTTGCCCTCCAGTCTTGTTATGCACAGCCTTCATTGTGAGTCCACATAAGCCAAGCTTCCACATTGCCTTTTTTTCCTTTGGGTAGTTGGTAGTGGTATCAGAATATGAGAAATCAGAGACACCCTACGGGAGAGAAAAGAACTGACCTAGAGAAGCCAAAAGAACTGAGCATCACGTTCTGCAAGTCCCTCGGCGCTCCTTCCATCGACAGAGCTTTCACAAATTTCCCAGCTAGGCACTAAAGTGGCTTTATATCCCAAATGGCCTCTCTCTACCAATTAGGAAAATTAATTCAGAAGTCAAAAAGATGGAATGGAATGAGCTCTATTTCCCTTGGAGGACAAGTGCAAAGGATGAGAGCCAGGCCAACTCAAGAACAGCAACAGAAGCATGTGGCCACGGGCGGGGGGCAGAGTGGCCCCACAGCGGTGGGGCTCTCACTTGCTCAGCAACTCCTCACACTCTGAGTCTCGAAACAAAACTACCTTCGCAGATCTGCCTCAGCCTGTGTCAGGCGATTTGCTCACAGATTTGAGGCCGACCCATTAGAATACCAAATGACATATGGAGGAAAGGCAACGCTGGTAATAGTGTAGTGCTGGATGATGTAAACCAAAAATGCCAATATGACAGTTGCAGACAATCAAGCTCTCCCTGTGACTCGACGGCATCCTATGAGCTGTTGATGCTAGTTGCAGCTCTGAGTATGGTGGAGTCATCAAAATGCTTAGAATGTCAAAATCCTCACACAGAATGTGGATAGAACACTATCTGCTTTGAGATCAGTCACGTCTGGTTTGAAGCAGACTCACTTTTCTCATCTGTAAAATGAGATAACAGCACGTATCTCATAGAGTTATGGTAAAGGCTGAGTCAAAAATACATGTCAATCATTTAATCTAGCACTAGGTAGAAGTCACATCACATAACTTCTAGCATGTAGAAGTCACATCACATAACTTTACAAGATAAAAAATAACACTATGTTACACATATGCAACAGTATGTTCAATATTGTTCCCTAACAAGCTCATTTTTAAAATTGGGTAGGTGGGAAAGTGTGTTATTTGAGTCTGATGCCTTTATAGCCACTGATTAGTGAAGTGAAATTTACACATGTTGCATGGTTGGTGCTGATTAGGGATATACGAGGGAGAACCCCCCCCCGAATATAATTTATTTATAAAAGTTGTGTATTAATTCTTACGTGTTTAAACTTCAGTCACTCTCAAAGTACCCTCCTTTTGATGCAGTATGCTTATTGAGATGTTTTTTCTATTGATCTAAACAGTTTTTGAACTCATCATTTGTTTTAGATTTGGGGCAAACATGTATATTCGCCACACGGACAGATTGTATAGTGGTGGGGATTGGATCTCAGGTGGCTTATTCCCCAGAGAGCGCACATTGTGCCCCAGAGGTAGTTTCTGAACCCTAACCCTCCTCCCGCCTCCCCTCTTACTGGTGACCCCCGTGTCTATTATTTCTATGTGACTGTTTCGCCTGCATATATGAGTGAGAACGTTATGCTTGCGAACTCGTCAGTTTTCATGGCTTTGAGTGCTCCTGTCTTTTTCTTTGTTTGTTTCACCTCTTTTATATCAGGAAAGTCTTTCTCTTTGGGGACACTTTTCATCCAGGGAAACAAACAAACAAAAAGTTGTTTGGGGTGAGATCAGGTGAATAGGAAAGGTGGGGCATGGGAGTCATACTGGTTTTGGTCAAAAACTGCTGAAAGTCAGCACGATGCGAGTAGGTGTGTCGTCATGGTAGAAGAACCAGTCGCCTGTTTGCCACAACGCAGGATGTTTGTTCCACAAATTGTGATGCAACCTTCTCAGAAAATCTAGATAAAAACTTTGGTTGACCATTTGATCTACAGGAACAAATTCTGAGTATACCACAAGGGATCTGCCTTCCAAAAGAGAATTCCAAGTTTTGGGGGGGGGGTCCCCTCTTGTAGAAAATTCACAGATTTTTACAAAAGTAGGTATCAACAAAATGTCAGCAAATGGGACACATGCCGAGTCGTTGCCACAGGGACCCCAAGAATGACATGGTTTCCCATGCTTGTCTTCTGGGTCAGAAGAACAGAGAGCATACTGGGATAGCGGTACCTACATCCTTGTCAAAATAAAAGCAACAAAATCAGAGATGCTGTGAGAATCACCTGCTTCCTTCCCCAACATCTAAGTCAGTAGACAACTTGAGGTCTGAGAGCACACTAACAGCCCTGCCGAGTCAAGACAGAACTTCCAAAACTAGAGCCCAAACCCTATGACGGATTTGTAATGAATTCATTACTAATACATTTATAATCCACCAGAAGTTTATTGGAGGCCTTCTCTGTGCCAGGTCGTGCGCTCAGCATTGAGCATATAGCAGTGAGAAAGACAGACAAGGACTTGTCCTTTGATTTCTTATAGTCCAAAAAGGAAATAAACAAATGAATTGGGCTGCAGAGAAACAGTAACTGCTGCAGAAAAGTAACATAAAGTCATGGTGCAAAATGACTGGCACATGGATGGGGGGCGGTGTCTATTTTGGGTAGACGGCTTTCCATTTACCATACAATTGAATCTTTTGTGCTCTTGTGGTCACTGGAAGGATAAAATTATTCTGTTGGGTAACAAAGGTAATCGCCAAACCTATCACATAAAACCTTCTCGAGGCAAACTTTCTCCTTTGTAAGTCTGAACTCCCAACCAACAACCTTTCTCCTCTTTTTGCCCTTGATGTTGATGCCGGGACAAAACAGAGAAGGTGCCTCTGGGAATACGATAAAGTTATTTCTAAGATGACTTAAATCAAAACAACCTCTTTCACAAAAAATTCCTTTGGAATTTATCATTTTAAGTAACTTTTACCAGTTTTTTTTTTCACATGTTAGAAGTGATACTTGATTATTGTAGAAAAGTTAGAAAATACAGTCAAGAATGAAGAAGAATTAATTTAATTTTTTAAATTAAAATAACAATCCCATCAATCAAGAGGGCTGCAGTTAACATTTTGCTGTGTTCCTTTTATGTTTTGGTGGATGTCACATGCACATGCACAGACATCCACACATACACAAGCACAAACACAGGCACACACAGGAGTTCACACTGCAATTGGTTCTTTGTCCTCCATTTTCCCCCACCGCATTACATCATGAATATATTTTCATGTACAATAGAATTTTCGATATATTTTAGTAGCTGTAAGATATTCTGTTCTGTGATTATTCTGGATGCTCAGCCATTTCCATATGGACATCAGTATAGGATAGTTTCCATTTTTCACTTAAAAATGCTGCCGCAATGAGGATCTTTGTAAATATATTTTATCTGCATCTCTAATTATTTCCTTAAAATAGGTTCCAAAGAGAAATACTGAATCAAGCGAGAGGATAGAAAACATGTTGAAGGCCTTTAAAAAAACTGCCAAATTGACTTCCAGAAACTTGGCTAGTAGGCAGTCCTACTGACAGAGTCTGAGAATGCTGATTGCATGACATCTTCAGGAGAATGAATGCAATGTTCACTTTTAATTTTGATGTTCCTATAGTAATTTGCTTATTCATTGAATTGAAAATATTTCTTTTCTTATATTATCAAATTATTTGGTTTCTTTTCTGTGAATAGTCAAATTCACGTAGTTTGCCTGTTTTCTACTGAAAGTAAAATCTAATTTTTAAATCACGTTACAATAATTTTATTAGATAAGGAGTCTTCCGGTTACTTAATAGCTGTATTAATATTTGGAATATATTTAACTACTGATAGGATATTTCAAAATAAAATTCTCGTAGCATACACCCTGTGAAAACATCTGGTGTTGGGAGATTCAAAGATGCTACGCCCTCCTCACCACTAGAACTAAGTCAAAGGAGAGCACACAATGTCAGCACACAGGGGTCAAGTTCCTTCCAGCCAACACCGGGAGATCTCGCTGATGACCCACACGGGCCTTTTGTTTCTTCTGTGCCTTACACATTTGGAGCTGTGCCTCTGTGATATGCCCTTTTCTCTACCCTTGCCCTCTCGACACGGCTCTATTATCTTAATCCATTCTAATTTTTAATATTACCTTTCATTTTTTTTAACCAGATGGTCATTTGGAAATTTGGCAGTATATCTAGACAAAAAGTAGCATGATATGTTAGAACGTGACCTTGGAAGAACACAGATATCAATGAAAGATGACACAATCCACTTGCATTTTAAAATCCCTGGGATATACAACCTTGAATGAGTTACTTATGCTCTCTGAGAATGAATTTCTTCACCTATAAAATGGAAGTTATTACAGGTATCTTGCAATTGAGGTGCCCCTCCATATGTAATCACAATGATAACAACAAAGCCCCTTGCAGGGGTTGCCGTGGGAATGTGGGGATGGAGACAGAGGAAGAAACGAGTGGATTGAAATGAGCAGATTGCCAGAAACAAAGAGAACACAGAATGAATTTACATGTGCTTGCTCAGTACTTGGTTTCCTAAGAGTATAAATACTGGTGGACAAAGGGAGCATTTCTGATCCTGAGTTATGCAGATATTGATTGTGCCAGAAAGGGCTCCCAGGCCATGGCTCTTGGCCCACTTAACCCTGGGTCTTTTTCCTCTGGCTTAAATCAGAGCTCAATCACTTTGCAAATTTGCTGTAATTTTGTTACCACATAGCATTTCACTGAAGACGCCAAGCCAAATTTGCTTTCTCTCTTGTACTTTTCTTTCCTCTTAGCTTTTAAATTCATTTTTAGAAAATTGCCAAATGGACAAATACGAACCAAAGAACATATTCTTGACCATCTAAGGGTTGAGCTCTTCAAAGACTCAGACATGATGACATGGATAAGAGACTACTCATTTCACAGGAGACTGTTATACCATCTATTTGTTGATATATTCCCCAACTGTCCTGCAGGATGTCAGTGCAGACGGTTTTGACATCTTTAGATTTTGGCCTCTGCTGGATGTGATCTTTTCTACCAGGGTTTTGGTTCTGGATTAGGGTTTTCCAAATATTATTTAAAATAATTTTGTCTGCATTTAATCTTCTTTATTGACAAATAAAAATTGTATATATTTATGGTATACAGCTTGGTGTGTGTGTGTGTGTGTGTGTGTGTATGTGTATGCATGCTGTGAAATAGCTAAATCAAGCTAACATATGCATTACCTCACATACGTACCTTTGGAAAACACTTGGAATCTACTTTTATCTACTTTTAAATATACATATATGTGTACTTAATATATGTATATATTTTATAACATATATTTCAAGTAGACATAGTAAAGTATGATATTAATTATAGTCATCATGTTGTATAATAGATCTCATGAATTTATTCCTCTTACTAATTAAAATTTTTTATTCTTTGACCAATATATCCCCAGTCCATTCCCCTGCTGCAGACCTTGGTAATCACCATTTTATTCTCTGCTTCTCTGAGTTTGTTTTTCTTTGATTCTACACATAAGTAAGATCCTATAGCATTTGTTTATCAGTCTCCGACTTATTTCCCTTAGCATACTATCCTTCAGATTCATCCATGTTGTCACAAATTACAAGACTCCTTTGTTTTCTAAGGCTAAATGGCATTATTTCATTTTGTATATATACAAATCCATTTATTCACTAATCAGCTCTTAGGCTGATTACACATCTTGGCTATAGTGAATATTGTTACAACGAATTAAAATGCAGACACCTTTTCGACATATTGACTTCGGTATGGAATTGCTGAATCATATGGGAGTTCTACTTGGGTTTTTGAGGAATCTCCACACGGTTTTCCATAATGATTGTACAGCGTTTTCCAATTATCTTGAAGCTAAAAAATTTTCCAGGCAAAAGCTTGTGACATATTTTTTTGCCATTCAAAAATAACTTTGAGAGGAGTGATAGAAAAGAGGTCCAGATATTGTAGATCTTACTTAGTATCACTCGCCTAGAAGTTGTCAGAGCTAATACCGAAATACAGGGCTCTCCCTGTTCAAGCAAATGTGCAATAATGATAGGAATTATACAGATAATGAGTTTAACAATTGGAATAGAAATGGAAAAAGTTAGCAGACACGATAACATCTTTATTTTCTGTCCTTACTTGTGTGGTTCTTCTCCGGAGTCACAGTCAACTCCCGCGACTCCCGTATCCCATTCCCTGAAGGGTATGGCTTTCCTTTTCTCGTGCCTTCGCACACACAGTTCATGGGGCCCGAGTTCCCTCAGCTCTTGCTTCCCTCCCTCTGTGTTATTTCTCGTCTGGCTAAGCCTCCTCTTTTATATTTCAGCAGAAACATGACCCTTCCCCAAGACCTTCTCTGATCGCCTCCCCCCACCCCGAGCTCAGAAAAGTGTGTGTACTTAGGACTCCTTGCTCGTGTCAGCACACTTCTCACCATGTTTTAGTGTTCACGTACTGTGGCTGAAGTCATCGGCCATGAGCTCCTTAAAGGTGATGCCTAGCATGTTTCATCTCTCCCTCCCAGGTACGTGGCGTAGTGCCTGGTATGACACTTGGTGGTGGTGAGTGGGCAATGGATCAGAAAACAAACAAATCAAGGTACAAAAGTCCAGAGCACTTTCAGGCAATGCTTGAACAGAGCTGGCAGCCTCTTGACTTGCTCTTGGTAACAAATGCTCTGCCTTAAGGTAAAGATTTGACTGGAACTTGGAGGTAGGAGAAGAAATATGAACAGGATTCAGAAATAGCCTCTCAGAAACTTAAAATGTCAAAGGAAACAATATTTTCAAGTAGCTACCAAAAAATAACGGAAACCTAATGACACTTGCAAAATATTTCACAAAAATCCTAAAATATCATCAATATGCCCTAGGTTTTTATCATAAATACAATTTTCAAGCCTTGGTTTGTGAGACTCCTCTTATGAGAAAAACTAAAGGGCAATTGTCAACCCAGGGTTCCAAACACTATAACAGTCTAAGCACTGCTGAGATTGACCCACAACATCTGAATATGCTGTTCTACTTGGTCCCAACCTTTGTTCCTAGAGTTCAAAGTTCCAATAAGTTTTTTTTTTTTTTAATAGAGATGGAATTATCCACATTGGGTTTTTATTGTCATTGTTTAAATTCAAGCTCACTTTATAACATGTGCACATTTTCGCATGACACAGAAACTCATCAGAAGGTATTTCCATTGTGGCCTAATTAAGATGTCCTTACAATGCTTTCAGCATCCCGAAATTTAGCAGTCAGCATCCTCTTTATCCATAAGTTTCCAGGTGCCCTCAGCTCTTTGCTATTGTGATGCATTTGAACATACAGTCATAAGATGTCTGGTATGGAAATCAAAATCAAGATGCCAAATTCTGTGAAAGATCTATAAGAAAATAATTATAAATTCATCTATCATTCAGCAAAAGATTTCTGATTGTGATCTATGTGCCAGGCAGTGACTTAAACAGGACACTCAGTTCAACATGATAAAAACTAGACCAAGATTTGCATTTGTAGACGGCCGGTCTGTTGAACTTTCCACTAAACGCATTCCACAGAAACCCTGTGCCCCATTTTTTTCCCAACCAATTATCTACTTGTAAACTTTTGTTAGATATCTGACTCTTTCTGTGTAAATGCCACTAGCATGTGCATCAAATGAGCTGTTGTATCTGGTGATGAAAACAAGTATAGCAACAGCAGTTGCCCACAAACAGCAACATTTCTTTCTACCCATGTCGGCTTCCTTTCAAACACATAATCCCAATTATCATATGCAAGAAGTATCATCATTCCCAACACTTTTGCAGTCAGCTAGTCTCTTTCCTCCATTTTTCCATTTTTAAGATTGCCGCCATTTTTCATTAACCGATCTGAAAAAAACAGAAATTTTCAAGAATCAAAGCTCATATTAGGATAGCCATCTTCCTCTGAGCAATTGAGGATAATTGTCTACCACTCTGCCTAAGAGAAGAACAACAGACATAAGATGTGATGAGAAAGCAGTGAGACAAGTAAGTATGGTGTATGAAAACCAAAGTTGTTACTATATTGCCACACTTTGCATAGCATAATTCCTTAAAGGGATCCTAAGAGATAATTCCAGAGACACAGCTGTAGACACAATGCCCAGGATCATTTCACCAACTGGAAAGCAAGTGCCCCGAAGCCTCCAATTAAGATGCATGAAGTGTACCAGAGGCATGATTAGCCATAAATTAGGGCCCAAATATAAATGGCCAGGCTGTAACATAGCCTCCAGTTCAAAGAAAAGACATGAGGGAGGCTAAATCAAAAAGAATGAAAGCAAATCCTAGAAATTTCCTATACCAATACGTACAAAGGCTGAAAAGGCATCAACAAAACCAAGAAGCTATGTTCACTGGGGCCACCTGAATTCACAGAAAAAGTGGGAACTAGAAATGTGTAACCAAGGGAAGACAGGGGCCAGTCTGTTTAATACAACTGCAATCCTGACTTGATAGTGGACAGTTGTTTGTGTATCAAGAAGGCATACCATTTATTTCATTTGTAACATGGGCTTCTACCACCATCATGCTTTAAACAAAGCACATGCTCTTGAGTGGAAAACTTCAATCACCATCTTTCATACGATTTGAACTTTCAGGACAGGAAGATGATATATCTCATAAATGTTAGGTATAACTGAAAACAGACTTTATATAATCTTCTTTAAAAACCACTATGGGGACTGGGTGCCGTGGCTCAGCCTGTAATCTCAGCACTTTGGGAGGCTGAGGCGAGAGGGCTGCCTGAGCCCAGGGATTCGAGACCAGCCTGGGCAACTTGGTGAGATGTCATCTCTACAATAAATCACAAAAACTGGACAGGCATGGTGGCGTGCATCTGTAGTTCCAGCTATTTGGAAGTCTGAGGCAGAAGTATCGCCTGAGCCCAGCAGGTCAAAGCTGCGGGGGCTGTGAGCGTGCTCCTGCACTCCAGCCTGGGTGACAAGAGTGAGATTACAACTCAAAAAAAAAATTTACTATGTGTACAAAAATTACTGCAATTTGAAAGCCCCAAATATTTATTTATTAAGTCAGGACCCCAATCTGCAAATAGCCGCATCACCAGCCATCACCACTTTTTAAAAACTCTTAAACAAATGAACTATTCAAGTTGTAAGAGCAGAGCGCAGATAATAAGCTGTGCCATGTAAAAATAAAATATTTTTATTTGGTGTTAGATGACAAATAATTATTACATTTGAATTTTATCACGCACAAGTGTTGAAAGTTTTATGTTCATTTCTAAAGCTCTTTCATAGCAATAAACGACTTTAGATGAACATTTGTAGAATCATGGAAAGTTAGCATTATAGGCAAGCATGTAAATGATAAGGTAACTAATGACATCCAATAGCGAACCCCAACCTTTTTGGTGTCAGGGGCCGGTTTCGTGGAAGACAACTTTCTCCATGGATGGGGGAGGCGGAGGCGGGGGATGGTATCGGAATGATCTAGGTATACCACATCTATTGTGCGGATCAGTGGTGGCATTAGATTCTCATAAGGAGCAAACAACCCAGACCCCTCACATGCAGAGTTCACAATGGTGTTCTCACTCCTATGAGAATCTAATGCTGCTGCTGATCAGACAAGAGGCAGAGTTCAGGTGGTAATGCCAGTGATGAGGAGTGGCTGTAAATACAGGTGAAGCTTTACTGGCTCACTGCTGCCCTCCTGCTCTGCGACCCAGGTCCTAACAGGCCATGGACCTGCACCAATCCACAGCCCATAGATTAAGGACTCCTAGCCAGCTACTTAGAATCAGAGCCAGCATAAGATTATAGAGCTAAATGTGTTCCATATAGTTCCATGATTCCAGATTAGCACTGGGAAATGGAAGATGGGAGGTGAAATCAGATTCCTGGATCCAGTTACACAGCCTCAGATACCTGGACCCTGTGCAGGAACTTTCCATCTCAACGCACAATCTAAGATGGGAAACAGTCAGAGATCACTTTGTTTGTTCATTATTTTATTCTGTCTGGGTTTTTCCACTTTGTTTCCTTTTGGTTTTAAGAGAATAGTCATGTCACCTGAACACATGTTTTTCAAAAAGAAGACTGCAACTATTTTAAGGTAACATATATTTTTTTCTTTGTTTTTTTAAAAATTTTTTTATGGTAACATATTGACACAATATGACAAAAGGATATTAGAGGAAGTAGTGTAAATCAAGGTGCTGAAACCCATAAAACCCACACTTCCCGACCCATTCCCATCAGCACCATCCAACCTTGTATCATTTACTTATCCTCCTTGATGTTAAAACCTGGCTTTGCCTTGATGACTCTGTGTAGATTTCAAGAGGAGTGAAAGGGCCACAAATGAGTAAGACCATTTTTATACTGGAAATAAAAATAAGTGGACAGTGTTGTCAAATGTCCACAAGATGAGGTCTGTGAAGAGAGCATCATGTTTGACAATGGGAAGATCAATAATGATATTTGCTAGAGTAGACTCTGGGATGAGGAGGCACCCAAATATAGTAATAAGGAAGGGCAGTGTTTTCTGTCTAAGAAAGAAGAAGAGAGATCAGAGAGGAAGCGGTAAATGAAAGAGAGGCAGGGGGCAAGAAAAGCTTCTGTTTTGTTTTTAAGTGGGAATGACATATGTAAAAGTTGTGAGGAAGAAGCCTATGGAGAATGAGATATTAGAAATTCAGAAGTTTAAAAAAAATTAGGATGAATGAACTATTGCAGAAAAGATCATAGTGAGATTAATGAGCCTCAAATTAGAGAAAGAGAAACTTTTCCTATGATCCTAAAAATGGTAGTAAAAGTAGGTGACGATATAGAGAAGTATTTATGTAAGGAGACAGATAGTTGAAATAATTCACCCCTGAGAAACTTAATTTTCATCACAAGAACAGGCAGAAAATTAATTTGAAATTTTATAAGAGCTGTTATGGAAAACAGGAGCAGAAAATGACTAATATCCTGTAAGTGCATGTTTTAATACCATGAAGACCTAGGGATGATGGAGACCACACGTTTGTATCAGCAAAAATTCAGGTAGGCATCTGAGTGTCTTTGGATGGCTGGATGTAGACCCTAGAGAGCGGATGATTGATTTTATTGAAGGACGAACATTTGCTATATAAATGTCCCACAAGTTCAAAGGAGCTAGAATTTTAAGAAGGGGCAAGAAAGAGGCCTCACAGGGTCTAGTCTGGATGAAAAGAACACATTTCTTTAAAAAACGGATAGAATCCAGTGCTTTTTGGAAGTGATAAGAAGATCAACAATCGAAACATAATAGCACAAAATAATACATATGCAAATGAAAGAGTGCTCTTTGCTATCGATCATGAAAACAGGCATAAATAAAGCTGGTACAGAAAAAAACTGGGATGTACAGGAACCATAGTCAAGAGTGTATAAGAGCTGTTGTTGGACTTGCAAACATCAAGGTGGTCCCAATGCCAGTTTGTGGGTAGTTCATGAAGGTAAGAGATGGGATGATACAGTAAGCATGGGCTGTATTTCAAAAGCTCAAGAGGATTTGAGAGGGGGATGGGAAATGGGTAAACAACCACAATAAGTATGGTTGGAGGGTGTATGATGGCATGGCAGGAACATCAAAGAAGGAAGAAGGATGCATTGGGCTGGAAAGGTAGGGGGTAGGAGAAGGTGATTAAGATCCAACATAACACAAGTGGCTCACACAATACTTCTGTGCCTTATGGGAGACACAGACTAGGACATGCACGGCAACCACTCGGGCGCTTTCATCATCTGCAGATCGAGAGATCTAAAAAGTATAACTCTCAGAAATGTTTTGTGAGAATCAGCCAAGTTTTCTCTCCTTTTCTATGAGAAAACATGAACTCTGGTGTGAAGAGGAAAAATACACTTGTTGCTGCACTTCAGGAGACTATAGTTTACTACAGCATCTACATTGCTTTTTTTTTTTCAAATTGGGAAATATAGTTTATTTAGAAAGTAAGTTAGAGTGAGAGGAGAGAGAGAAGATTCACCTCCCCAAGGTAGGGGAGAGGGCCAAAGCCAGGAAACATGGCGGCCATAACTCAAAGAGCCTCATGGACATGCCAGAGTTTAACAGAGCACTGGCCAGCACCTACATTTTTATTACACGGTCTATGGTAGGGAGGATGGAAACTCCCACTGCTCATGTGTTTTTATTTCTGTATGCTGATAGTTGTCCCATTGAACTTGCAGGCAAAGAAGCTCCAAGCTATGGCCTTTTATACCTCAGTTAATGAGAATACAACCATTTTCCAGGTAGTTATTGCTGTCTTCTCAGGATGGGTAAACATTTCAAGTATCAAGGCTACTGTAGCTAGGATATCAAAAAGAAGCATTATTCCTTGTTCAATAAAAAAAAGACATTTCTAACTATATCAGCAAAGTCAAGGTAAAAACACTTGGAACGATTCTTAATACAATATAGATGTACCTGATTGTATTGAAAAATGGATTTCTGCCATCTATTATATTAGATAAATCCTTATCAGAAGTCACCATATGTTGCTTAACTAGAAAATCTCCCAAACAATATTAGTCACTGATCAGAGGCTATCAGATACAATCCACCGTGGCCAATGGAATTTACCATGACGATATGTCTGTTACACAGAGCTTTGTACAGGTTTAATTATTAACTCCCATTGGAGAGCAATATGTAATTTTGTACTTGCAATGATAGTCCACCAATATCATGGGCTACTGTAGGCAATAATGCCTGAACTTTAAGGCATACAGCTGTTATCTCAATTACTCTCTGCCCTGCTAATTCCTAAAGTGCTTGCATTGTCAAAATATCGGAGCCTTTATAAGCTGACTCTGGCAGTTGGCAAAGGAAGAACTTGTCTACATTTTGGGATAGCAAATATATTTCTAGGTAATTGTATGTAAGAGACTCAACAAATATTCATTGGGTACAAGTGGCAATTGATGTATGTTAGAAACAAGCAAGTTTATAGTCTTGCTCAGGGACAGGATAGACCTATAAAACTATATTAGACAGCCCATATTTATAAGAAAACCCCTGTATGTGATAAAAAGAATATAGTAAGCATTCATGAAAAGGGCCCTCTGGAAGAAACTTCAGGTAGAAAGTAAAGAAGGTGAGACTTAAGCTGAATGTAGAATGACAGGGAAAATTTGATTTGATTTGGAGATGATGGAGGGAAGGATATTCTCTCTGTGTGTGCGTGTGTGTGTATGTGTGTGTACGTGTGTGTGTGAGTGTGTGTGTGTGAAAGAGAGACAGACAGAGAGAGAGAGAGAGAGAGAGAGG
Source organism: Tarsius wallacei (assembly GCA_963574415.1). Lineage (NCBI taxonomy): Eukaryota > Metazoa > Chordata > Mammalia > Primates > Tarsiidae > Tarsius > Tarsius wallacei. Next base: position 35,946 of record CAUYQG010101354.1, on the reverse strand, counting down.
GAGAGAGAGAGAGAATCTTCCAAAATGGTAACTTATAAAATATTCACTAGATTCAATGATATGTGTTCTTTTTACATAAACAGATCATTGAAAGGATGATTGAGGAATACATTGCTCCACTCTTAATTTAAACCTGAGGGAACTCGGAATTACAGATTTATCTGAAGTGATATAGATAATTCAATGGATAAAATGAACACAAGTCTGTGCATATACTAAAAAAAATTGAATTGTACATGCTAAATGAGTGAATTGCACAGTAAGCAAATTCTACTAAAAAAAACCAGTGAATTCTATTTCAATAAAACTGTTGCCAAGAAAAAAAAGACAGAACTGGGGACACAGAACTAGAACTCATATTTGCTGACTTCTAATTCAGAGGGGAAAAAAATGATAATATCCTAGCCACCATAATCGAACCATGATGTACCAAAAGTGACAAAAGTTTAAAAATGTATGAAGTTTTCTGCCACCTTAAACTTCAGAATGCCTTCAGACACCACCAAATGCAATTATCCTAGCCCTGGACATTGAGTCTGATCACAGAGCTTGGGGAATTCACCAACAAAAAAGACTTCTTGGATTTGTCATTGCCCTCGAACCTCTCACATTCTGATTAGCAGATTCCTGAATGATCAAACAACTGAAGTGAGTAACACTGATTTTAGACTTCTTCCCGCTAAATCTGCTTGGGTGATTAAGGTGATACCTTCTAACTTTTCTATGTTGCCCTCGCAGTCAAACCTTGGTTGGGGAGGAAGGATGATCCAGATACAATACAATCCCCTTGGGTGCCATGGCAACAGTCACAGATTACTTGGGATATCCAAACATGATTCCCCAACATGAAGCCACTCCTAGCCTGAGGGCAGCACAGGTTGGTTGAGGGACAGAGTCTCAGGGGATGGTCCCAGTTGGCTTGTGCTCTGAGAGCTCTCAAGCTCACAGTTGTAGAGTTAGCCTATAAATCTCATAATCCATGCAACCCACTAAGTTTGGAACTGTTCTTTCCTGATCCTACATCTGTGAAAGATTTTACTAATGCCATGTTGTAATTCTGTAAATTTATTTTTCTTTGAAAGTTAATCTTTGGGGAAGAGCACACATGTTCATTCAGTTCTTTATTTATTTATCCAAGCATGTGAAACTAACTCCACATGACTTGGTCCCATCCTCAGGATGGTTATACTACTAGATTTCTTATGCCCTGAAAAGACCTTTTTAAGGCCCTCATCTGTAATTTCGTTGGTATTCTGTATTTTCAAGAACCATGGGAAATGTAGAAAAATAGGAAGCAAGAGTTGCCAATGGAGTGCGAAAATAGGATGACCTCTGTAGACCATCATCTGATAAAGTATCTGGAGATAGGACACACATTATATGAGAAAAAATAAAAATAAAAGGAGAAGAGCAAGAAAGGAAATCTCCTCACTCCCCCTCTTTGAAAGCAATTAGGTATTATTTCTTGAGACAGTTCAGCTCTGAAGCAGACACACTCTCTAGCGAGGCTGAAATAAATTAATATTCCTTCCAAAGTTAATGAAGGAAAGAGAATTACGGGAAAGACTTTCCAAGAAATTCAGTATTTCTAAATCAAGTAAAAAGTGCTGAGTCTTTTCAACGCTGAGAGTGTGTCCGATTGTTCAAAAGTCATCATGAGCCGGGCTCGGTGGCTCAGCCTGTAATCCCGCGCCTTTGGGAGGTTGAGGTGAGTGAATTGTCTGAGCCCGTGGGTTCGAGACCCACCTGGGCAACTTGGCAAGACCTCATCTCTACAATAAATTAAAAAAAAATCAGCCGGGCATGGTAGCGTGCGCCTGTAATTCCAGCTACTCGGAAGGCTGAGGCGGAAGGATCGCTGGAGCCCAGCAGGTCAAGGCTGCGGTGGCCGGGAGCGGCCACTGCACTCCAGTCTGGGCGAAGTGAGACTCCAACTCAAAAAAAAAAAGTCATCCATGCCTTGATGTTGCTGAGAAACGCCTCCTACCTTTCAGCTGATCTTAGCCCTTAATTTTGAATTTCTTTATTACCCCTTAAATGATTTCATTGGACTAAAGAATTACTTTTTGGTAGTAGAAGTGACAGAACACAAGACACCCAATTCAACACAAGCTTTCTTACACTTGATGAGTGGTAGTGATGCCTTGATTTCTTCCTTTATTCCAAAATTAGATTCAATTTCACAGAGCTGAGTAAGATAGGTGACCTTATTATAAGAGTGTGAATTCAAATTAAAACCCAAAACCAAGAGCAGATGATACCCTTTAATGATAATGAAGAAAAATATAGGAAAAAAATAAGAAGATGTCTGTTAAATCCAAAATAGATTCTCAATCATACTTCCAAAAATGTCTTCCAGAAGGCTTAAACAGCTGTTCTACAATGGAATCTCTTGGATCAATGATTACATTTCATATTCAATTTTATGTTTAGAAGTATGGCATTTACAATTTCTCTACTTAACAATGCATGTATAGCTATATTCATCTAGATTATGGAGATATTAAAAAATGGGGCCATTGCCTTGTTAAGATATGGTGTGGCCATGTGCTCTTTGAGCTATGGCCAGGCCACGTTTCCTGACTTTGGACCCCTTCCCTACCTTGGGGAGGTGAATCATCTCTCTCTCTCTCTCTAATTTACTTTTAAATAAACTGTCTTTTCTAAAATAAAATTTTAAAAATGGGATTATTTCCCGAGAGCTACGGAGTTAGAAAGCATTCCCTGGAAATACTTGTCTCTTATTGGAATATATGCCTCTTCATGTAATCTTGGATTTCATGTATCCTATTTTAATATTTTAAAGTTTTGTCTCCACTTTTTCATGGATACTTCCTGATTATGTGATACTAGGCAGTATTACTACACTCTCACATAGGAGGAAACTGGGGCACAGAAAGGTTTGATTTGCTCAAGTTTTTGACAGAGATAAGAAGCCCCCAGAGTCCTTCAGTCCTGAGGAAGATAACCCTTTCACACCTCTAGAGTGACATCATTGTCAGATAAAAATCCATTATTATTGGAAGAGTCATATAACTATTGTTGGCAACACAGTAAACTTCTTGGTTGTGTGTGTGTGTGTGTGTGTGTGTGTGTGTGTGTGTGTGTGTGTGTGTATGTGTGATTTGTTGCCTTTAAGTCAGAGGTTTTCATCCTGAAGTTTACAGATTAGCATCTGCATGTTTGTGATGATAAATATTTTAAAAGATAAGTTGAAATATTTGTAAGTAGAAATATTCTGCCTTTACCAAATATTTTTACTATGTCAAAATACCATGGAATAGGGTAATCAGCAGCCTCTATTTTACCTACCAAATAAAATCCCAAATCTTTGGACTTTTGAGACTCTTCTAGAGCTGTACAAACTTCCTTTTAAACGTTCCTATGAGGTACATATCTTCTAGCCCTGTGGAGTAACTTCTAAACCGGACTGTGCAGCAAATTTCTGTCCCCATCTCACACTTATAAAATTAGAAAGTTATAGAATCTAATTTCTCAACTAATTCTCCACATGCTTCTGATGCAACAAGCCAATGTGTTGACATCTGTGGATTATGCCAGTCCCATAAGATTTCCTTTATTCTAGCGTGGCCTTTATTTTCAGGCCCAATGTTATCAAAGAATATACTCAGTCCCTAATGCCATACCAGGCCCTTACTTCTCAGTAAGTGTTTATAGAGTGTTGAATCTAATTGTAAGGGTAACTTCAGAACAGAGACTGAGGTTATTTTATTCTGAAAGTAGAACAAGACTGGTAGATTTTCCTGTTTCACCTTGGTCACAGAATTTAGAGTTAGCTTTTATGGATTCCACTTGGGTCTATCACTGTCTTCCAGACATCTTGTTGAGTTTCAACTCCAACAGCACAGTTTTTGGTAAAAGGTGGAGAAGTGAGGAAAGAGGAACAACTCATATGTTGGAGAGGACTTGGCCAGGCATCTGCTTTGTTGAGATAAACAGTGGAACAGGAAGACTTCCAAGTTCTGCATAATTCCACCCCCTGGTTCTTGATTAGATCTGTGTATCGAACTTTAAGGGTGCTTCACACTTTGAAGGTCATATTCATTGTTATTTTAAATCACATGTGTGAATATACTTTAGTGTGTGCATTTACCAGAAAAAAGCATGTTTTAAATTTTACATTTATTTGAAATATTCACTCAAAATTATCTTCAAGCTTCCACCAATACTTTCACTCAATGTTCTGAAAAAATTTGCGTGTGAGGTTTAAAAGTACCATGTCCATTTTAAATATGTAAATGAGGCCAGAGCCTTTCAGGGGTCAGTTGTTGTGCCCGACATCTGGGTCCCAAGGGGGCTTACCACTGATCTCTCCCTTCCCATGCCCATAAAGAGGTGAGCAGATGTACAGAGGAAATAATTGGGAAGCTCATAATAAAAAAATATAGTTTATAATAAAATAAGAACATGCGCCAGTGTAAAGCCTTGGCTGGAGAAGAACCTTTCTTGAAAACCTATTTAACACAGATCCACACATGCTCAAAACATTCCCAAAATATCAATCTTCCACTAAGGCTCCCAATGAATGCCAGCTATAGCCACAACTGTGTTTACCCCTGCTGTTTTGGTACCCCCAGGAGAAAAACTCACAGTGACTTGAACGTTGCTGATTTATGAACATAACCATAAATCACGTTCAGCAAACTACTAATTTAAAACTATGTTCAAGAGTCTTTTAAGTTCATATTAGGAAAAAGTAAATCTATCTTGTCGACATAATTCAGGGTTTTTTGAAGACACGAGCAGCCAAGATTCTGATCTTCGACCCTTTCTAACGTCCAGCAGCATGAGAACTACTGTCATTGAACACTTGATGGGTATCAGGAGGCCAGAAAAGTCCGAGCATCCACTCAAATAAATAATTACATAGCAAATTGCACCTTTGGAATTGTACGTGCTCAATTTATTCTCATAAAGCAATGCAAAGTCGTTACTTTTAATCTCCATCTTATAACTGAAGAAATTGAGGCCCATGGAGGTTAAGTAAGTTGCTTAAGATGTCACAGTTAATTTTTGTCAGTGTCAGAACTATGCTAGGTTATGCCAGTGAGAAGGGAAGGCAAGAAAGAACCTGCAAAATATACTCATTTTAATCTGCTCATCCAAGTTTGCAGTTATGTCCAAACAGAGTCTAAATGGTTTTCCAAGCTACCAATGCAGGGAGATAGACCCTAAATCCCCTCGCAGACATCCCTGCCCCCAAAATTGCTTCTTCTACTCATCATTCTACCACTTGTCTTACAGAAAGATGGTGGAATTACCTAATATTACCATTGGAACCTTAGATAATTTCTCATATAGTTCTTCCTTTTACAGACAAAGAAATTAAGGCATAAACATGTGACTAGCCCAAGGTCACGTGCCAATAGGCAGGCAGGGCCAGAATGTGATCCTTCTGAGAGACACAGGGAAATGATATCCCTTACTTAGCCGTGCCTTTTGCTTTTCTCATGCTCACTGGCCACGTGGTATCTGGGGTCCCTTTATCTGCAGTAAAACCTGCTGCAACTCCTTATCTTCTTAGGAGTGCAAAGAACATATGTAGAAAGCAGCATTTAAAAATATAATGCATTAGAAAAAATAGCACCAAATTCTTAAGTTCAATACCTCCTTGAAGATGCTGGATTCATTAATCTCACTTGTAGAACAGTAAGGAATTCTACAGCTAGAAGGGACAGAGTCTTTCCTTAAACAATGGTTTCTGCTACTAACCAGACTCTAGATTTTATTAGAATGTCACCAATTTTTACACTCATGTCCTGTGTCTTCCCCAGGATCCAGTCAAGGATCACTCATTGTATCCAATCATCATGTCTTTCCAGTCTCCACTGGTCTGTGACAATTTCTCAGTCTTTCTTGTCCACAACCTTTACAGTTCTGAGGAGGACTGGTCAAGTATTTTTTATTATTTCCCTCAGTAGGATTTGTCTGATTGTTTTCTCATGATACAACTGAATAGACAAGTTTTGGGGAAGAATACCACAGAGGTGAATGGTCCTCTCCATCACATCATATGGGGGTTATGTGTTGTTAACATGATTTATTACTGGTGATGTTAACCTTGATCAATGGATTAAGTTAGGGCCTTCCAGGTGTTCTCACTGTGAAGTTATTCTATGTCCCTTTGTAACACTATTGTTTGGTTGTGAGTCACTAAGCCCTGCCCATTCTTCTATTATTTGGAATACTTCTACAAGAAAGATGTTGGCCTTATCCCCATTTATTCATCCAATTGTTTATTTATATCAGCATACACTCATGTATATTTATTTTTAATGTGGATTGCAATTTGTTTACTATTATTTGTCTTGTTCCACTGTTGACACTTGGGAGCTCTTTCATGTTGTTTTCAGTGCCTCTTCGGCATCTTTTTGTTTGGGAGGCAATTTCTTGCTTTCTGGCACACAAGATGCTCTTGGCTTGTCTTTCCCTTTCTCTGCCCCAGTCTTAGAATCAGCTCTTTCTCCAAGGAGCCATGGTCCCTTTAACTGGAGAATGGGACTTAGAAACCAAGATTAAGGCACTGGATGTGCTTGCTGTTACTGGTATGTCACTGCTTCTAGTCTCTATCAAAGGATAGAGCTGGGACATATATGCTTGCACATTTGCATGGATAATATTTCTGAATCTCCAGTAAACTGATCAAAAGTTCAGACTCACTGGGAGGTGGAGGTGAGAAGGCTGCCTAAGCCCAGGGGTTCAAGACCAGCCTGGGCAACTTGGTGAGACCTCACCTCAACAATAAATTTAAAAAATTAGCAGTGCATGGTGATGCATGCCTGTAGTTTCAGCTACCTGGAAGGCTGAAGCAGAAGGATAGTCTGAGCCCAGCAGGTTGAAGCTGCAGTGGCCACGAGTGTGACTCTGCACTCCAACCTAGGCAATGGGGGAGACTCTGACTCCAAAAAAGAAAAAAGTTCAGACTATTGTCTCTGACTCAAGTCCAGTAATACAGAGTTCTTTTAAGTCGCCTACTGGTAATCTATAATTTCCCTCTCTAATAGTAAGAACTCTGACTGCCACCATCCACCAGTCATTTACTTATCAATACCTCCCTTTTACAGAAAAGCAATTTGAGGGGGGAAGACAAGTCACTTGCACAAGTTCTCAACTAATGGGAGGGTTCTGGCTTCTAGACCAGAGAAGCTATTTCTAAAGCGCACATTTCTTTCTAACGATCATGCTTTTTCTTCAACATGCTTACCACGTTTAGCCTCTGACTTTTAAATTTCATTGTTTTATACTTGCTAGTTTCTGCTTTCTTCACTTGAAGATGTATTATAGCATTATTAGAGGTACCCTCCAGTTAGAAATATGGCAATCAAAAATAGCCTGTGAAACGGAAGCTTCAAATGAGCTCAGAATTTCAGTGATTTAAAAACAGAAGGTATTCCAGAACTTTTATATGTCAGGGTTTTTGGAGGTGCCAGTCTTGTTGGGGGTGGGGTAGGGAGCTTGTCTAAAGATTTATTTTCGCAATGGGCTTCGTACAGGAAAAGTAAAATACTTGGCAAAGATGCTTTTGTTTCTATTTGACATTAGATTGAAAAAATATAATAACATTAACCTGTCAAAGAATATCATGGCTGCTTTTAATTGAGATAAATTGAGAGAGCAGCTAAAGCTGTCCTCCCAAGCTCCCCTTTGTCACTGATATGGCTTCTAACTATTGTACATCCCCACAAGCTCACACTACTACATTGATTCTTAGTAGAGTAACTATTGCAGGGATTTTCAACCTGTGGGTTTAGGGATGGAGGAACTTGGAAACAAAAATGAACAAAGAACAAGTTATTTAGGGGAAGGGTGTCCTAACCTTTCTGACTCTCCTCTTTTTTTTCTTTTGAAAGCAGGATTTATTGAGAGGACAGAAAAGTTCCCACAGTGGGAGGGGACCCGAAGGGATTGCCAGACTCTCCTTCTCTTTCACGTAATCGATGTAAAAAGACAGGTTAGTAATAAGCAAAGACAGTGGAAGCACGAGAAAAGTTAAATTGTGTCCACTAAAATGGTGTCTTTAAATGCTAATCCCTGGTACCTGTGAAAGTAACTTTATTTGGAAATAGGGTCTTTGCAGGTGGAATCAGTTTAAGATTGGTTTATATTGAGTTAGGGTGGATCCTGAACTCAAGGATTAGTGTCCTTATAAAGAGCAAAAAAATGCACACAGAGAGAAAAAGTCCTCTGAGACTGAATCAAAGTTTGGAGTGAGGCAGACACAAGCAAAAGAATGCTAAAGGTTGCCAGAATCACCAGAATCTGGAAGATACAGGACAAGATTCTTTCCTAGACCCTTCAGAGGACATATGACCCTGCTAATACCTTACTCAAATGTCTTAGTTTCAGAACCGTGAGAGGATACATTTCTGCAGTTTCAAGCAGAAGTTTTGTGTTTTGGAAATTGTGTTTCAGCAGCCCTAGAGAAGGAATACAGAGGGTCATAGAAACAATTTCATGCTGGGAGTCAAATGAGTCTTGGCCAGGGTACTGACGCTCCTGGCAAGGTGATCTCAATACATAGGCAAGAGTGCCTCCATCTCTTTATCCCATCTCCAAGCCAAGGAACACTTTAAATTCAGCTAGCCAACTCTCAGGTCTGAGTCCATGGGCCACAGTTGCTTTCTTTTATCATAGTTGGGCTTCCCTTGAATGCCTGACTACAGGGAATAAGGGTGCTAGTTGTGTCAACAGAAGGTTCCGGGGTGCATGGCAATGACATTTCTCAACGCAAATGAATAAATCTGTCTGTGCACTTCACTGTTAGGGGTATTTCCTGGGTATATAAATCGACTTATATGCCAGCTAAGTCAGGTTTGAGGGCTTGAAAAGCTGAGCGACTGACTTCTGACATTAGTAAATTCACCTCCCTGAGAAACCTCTTGGAAGACAACACCCAGGCTTCCTGACCAATGCATCATTCATGCCACACATATGCATTTTTTATAAAATTTCTACAGAAGCTATTTTAGTTCCTTTGGACTCCTTCTAGCACCGTTTCCATCAATTAAGGTCATTTTATTATTTACGTTGACACACCCTTTGTACTCGTTTTTGCAAAACAAAAGTACTATCTTGGACATGCCACCAAGTCCCTCAGAGCCTTAGCTTTCTTGTCGATAAAATAGGTATTGCACTGACTGTTCTACCCATCTCACTTGGTTCTTGAGTGGATCAAATGAATTACTGCATAAAGACATACTGCTTAAGCCATTAAACAAATGTAACACATGCACCTTTATTTGTATTGTTATAATTATGAGTAACCTGATTTTTCAACTATTCCATGTCAGTAATTTTGCCAATATCTTCAGGAAGTAGAACTGTTTACACAAGACACCCTCAACCTATGACGTACGCACAGCACTCGCATCCTTCACAGCCCCACTCAAATGCCACCGCTGCCATGCAGCGTCTACTGCTCCCTCCGTCCCCTTCCTGCTGCCTCCTACTGTAGGTGTTTGTCTGCATGTGTTATTTTATGCGCTCAGTAGAGTTCCTGAAGGCAGAAGCCGTGTTTTCTCCCTATATCCCCACGGGTCTCAACACTCAAGGCCTTCCGCGTGGTGTTCTCCCATGTGCTGACTGATTTAAAGCAGCAGATATTTATTAACTCACACAACCTAGGAGGGTTAGGCATCTGAGCATAGTGTAGCCCAGTATTTCTGGTTCACGGTCTCTTGTGGGGCTGTCATCAAATTGTAGGTAGGGGCCATGGTCATTTGAAGGCTTGACGGGGCTGGAGGATGTGTCTCTCAGCTCAAATTGATTAAGCAAATTTGTCACGTTTATCTTTACTATACTTTCCACGGGGTCTTTTTTTCTTCTAGTCAAAACAGACCTGCCTTCACTTTTGTTGAAGTATGCTCAGGAGTGCAAATATAAACCAATTATTCACTTGCTTCAGAAAAGATGACAAACAAAGAAGTCTGCAGATAAATGAAAGTGACTTTCATATTATCCAGTCACTGCCCATTCTCCCCTCACTTCCACTATCACGTATGCATAAGTGATTTAATGAACTCTTACCAGAATTGAGCCTTTTTAGTGAAATGATACCAGTAAAATTAGTGAGTATATGCTCACTGAAATCAGATAGCTATTTGTTTTTATATTTTCTAATGTATGTTTTCCACTTCCCACTACATCAAATCCAGCCCCGTCTGCTTTCTTCTTATAGTGGAGAGCCACCCTGTATTCATTAAGCTCCTATAACTTGCTAAGAACTGTGCTTAAAGACACAATAAGAAGAAGAGGCAGAAGGTCCCTGGCCTTGTGCTCAGTTGACAGTCCACCCAGGAAGGCAGAGAGATAACACACACAAGCATTTTCTGGAACCGGATGCATCAGTTTATCCAACCTCACTTACTCCTTCTCAAAACAAATCTTGGTATTCATCATTTCCTGTGAATTCGCCATGCTTCCCTGCTTACCCAAAGCATCCCCACAGTCTTTGAAGTCTACCCAAATGAAATGTGTTCCATGAAGTTTTTCTTGAATCCTGGGGCTTCTAATAACCTACTGCTTCCTTGAATCTCCATAGCAAATTAACACTGAATGTTGAACTATCTTGCTTCTTTCTCAACTGGTTTCATGCGATTGAGTCACATTTCCCCAACAGATGGCAATTTCTTTGAGGTGCAGGCTCACCCCCAACACTTAGAAGGCACTCAATCAGTGCTTGCCAATTGACAGCTAATAAAGAGAAAATGTTGACTTCAATGTCCTTGGCCAAAGTTCTGTGCATTTGAATCCGGTCTAATAAGAACAGTTTCTGAATTAATATTCTCGGTACCTAAAGCTGAGCCTAATTTGAATTAAAATTTACATAAATTATTTTAATCAAAATAAATGCACAACTCCCTAATCTTTCCTGTGCTTAGGATTTATTGGGGAAGATTAATAACACTGTTGCTTAGTGTGAAAGCTTAGCAATGGAAATGTTAAATATCCATTTTTTATATCTACCCAGAAAGCTACTCTTATTTGTGACATTATTTATCACGTATTTTTATTTTTATAATAACTTTTATTATGTGTATTTGAGGTATGCCATGTGATGGTATGGAATACACATGGCAAAAAGGCTACTACAGTGAAGCAAATGAATATATCCATCATTTCACCCTTTTCTCGTTGCCTTTGTGGCTAGAACAGCTAATGTGCTCGTTTAGGGTGAATCCAATATACTGTACCACTGTATGCCGGATAGTTCTCGTAAATCCCCCGTGGCCTAATTGATAAGACACTGGCCTCCTAGCCTGTAGTTCTCATGTTGCACATTAGATCTCTAGCTCTGTTTATCCTATATATCTGCTAATTTATATACTCTAACACACATCTGCCCATTTCCTATTTGCAGCATTTTTTAGACAGAACTCCTCAACAGCCTAAGGTCTTAAAAAAAAAAAAAGTCTTTAGAATCACCCACACTTGAGTAAGTCAAATTCTCATGTCACCATCTGACAAACTGCAGTCTGTCTAAGCTTTCATTTTCTCATCCATAAAATGAAGATACTGCTCTTTGCTTTTCAGAGTTACTGGAAACATTCCAAGGATGTGTTTCAGTCACTTAGCCCAGGGCCCAGTTCACACTGGCTGTGCTTACACCACTTCTCTTTTCAGTACATATCTCTTTAAGAAATATTGGGACTATATTGACCTCAGGACAAAAAACATTATTATTCACCAACACGTCAAACAAAAAAAATCGCTGAAGATTTTCAAAATTTCTCTATCAAACAAAATTTCCAGGACTGGCCACATGTAACTGGCACTAACAGGAACAGTGAGCAATTTACACCCATGGTTTCCTCATATTTCAGTGGACCATGAAAGAGCCTCGAGTTAAAAAGATACTTACAAAACAGGAAAAAGCAAAAATACGAAGACATAGAATTGTCAAAGACAACTAAAGAGTCATGGAACTGGAAGCATTGCTCTCTGGATTTTTTTGTTTCTTTGAGTGCAATATTTCATTGCCATTCTAGATTGTTAGGCTTCACTTGAAGCGTCATATGTTTCCACACTGGTGCTCTGTGTCCTGACCAGGATATGCGTCCACTCTTGGCTTCTAAGGGCATTGAGATTTTAGGTGTCCCTGTCAATTCCCATGGAACGCTTTAGTAGCGATATCCGTCTTTGAGTTTTAGAAAAAATTTTTTTTTATTCTACTTGCTAACCATTCATAGTTTTGAGAAATAGTCTCAGGATATATTTCTAAATTACATGTAAATATATTATCTGCATGTATTTGCAAAAATCCATACACTTTAAAACTACTTAGCTACTATTCCAAAAGAAAAATCCAAGCTGTCTCCATACTTATGGACAAATCACAATAAATGGAAGTGTCAGTTACAATCAATTTTTGGATTAGGTTTGAACAGTAAATTTATTGAATGAGAAAGAATTGTTGGGTTGACAGTCAGGAAACATGGGTTCCAATAAGCGGTTAGATTAATTACACTCTGTGGTTAGAGAGAGTGAAAAAAAGAGGATGGTCAACAAGTGTTAGAAACATCATGAGGCCAGGCTCGGTGGCTCAGCCTCTCCTCCCAGCACTTTGGGAGGCCAAGACCAGACTGGGCAAATTGGCGAAACCTCATCTCTACGATAAATCAAAATTATCTGGGTGTGGTGGTGCACGCCTGTCGTTCTGGCTACTTGGAAGGCTGAGACGGAAGGATGGCAGGAGCCCAGCAGCTTAACGCTGGGTTGGCCGTGAGTGTACCCTTGCCCTCCAGCCTGGGGGATGGAATGAGACTCCAACGTAAAAAAAGAAACATGGGAAAGGATCTTGGAAGAAAATGACACAGAAGATAATCCATGTTCTGGGTATGACAAGAGCAACATTGAGTCGCATTCCACAGATCAACCCAAATGCTCATGCTCTCAATCGGAAATTGTGGAGAAGCACGGGAGGATTGGCATACATATAAAAAAGGAAAGTTCTCAGTGAGGAGGATTAGTGCTAAGACCTCAACCCTGGACGGTAGTTGATTTATCTCCAGCCCTCTTAAATCCGCCTCTCATAGACTCATGACATTCTGAGAGTGACATGCAAAGGAGATGATGGATCATGCTAAATTGATTAGTATCACTCAAGAAATTCTTACGCAGCTCACAAGAACTAGAAAAAGTTGACCTGTGGTAATAACTTGTCGATCTAATGAGACTCTGGATCTTACATTAAAATTCTCTTCTGGGATCTTAGTTAGGTGTGTCTGGGTTATGAACACTGCTTTTGGAAGTGTGGGAAGACACAGTGGGAATAACAGTACTTCTATCCCCAAAACCACACTTGGATTATTCAAACACTGCCAGCTACTATTATGCCTCTTTGGTAAGAAAAGGGAATTGAACAGTCCCTAAAAGAGGAAAATTTTTGAAAGCTCACACTTGATGTGCAATGGGTAGTCCTGTGGAGTTCAACTGGATCCAAGGTAGGCTGTTACAAAAGAGATTCTGAGCTCTGTGAAATTTTCTGCTATGTGTCAGCCTAACAGACACGATGAAATGCGGCCAGTTGGCTGGGCAGCCTAACAGGAATAAGTGTAGCCTGACCATCAGGGAGGAAGAAAATGAAGAGCCTCACGCTTAGTACCACCATATTCTGAAGGAAGCGAAAGAGAGTTCCAGAGAAAGCCTCAGAAATAAAATTCCTAAGATCTGAAAAATAGTCCAGCTGAATGGCATTGGCAAGGCTGAGAGCAAAGACACTCTGGGTGGGTCACAGTTGGACTGGTCCATATCGCTTTGGATTAGGGAGAATGTTCTCGATGCCGATACAGGAACTCCTAGTTAGCCCCTGGGGAGAAGGCTTGGGCTGTGTCTACTTTCAGATCAATGACCTTTTTAACATAATGAGTTGCTTCTTACACGTGAGTAACTATCCATGCACATCTCTCATCTCTTTCCAGGGACAGAAGGGGCTCTGTGAGTACATAGACACAGGAATGTTTTCCGATTAACTGTTGAGTCCCTTCCACCTTACCAGGTCATGACTTGAAAACAGTACCTGAACAAGATACACTGGGGAAATCAAGAGTCAAGAAGAGTGGGAGGTGGGAGAGTAGAGAAAGCAAACACTATTATTCTAGCAGTTCTCATGGTGAGAGAGGAAAGCAAGAGCCAGAATCCAGGAAGCTAGATGCTTTAACAATCCTCAGCTCAGGAACGAATCCATTTCCATGAGAGCACAAACTCACTCACCCTCGGGGAGGGCATTCATCTTTTCATGAGGGATTTGCTCCCACACATCTCCAAGTAGTCCCGCCCTCCCCACACTGCCATAATGGAGATCAAATTGCACTTTTCGTCTCGGTGGGGACAAACCACATCTAAACCACAGTAGGGCTCAAAGTGTCTGTCATGTCACTCACCACAACCCATACCACAATCTTGGGTTGACACTGTCCTTTAAAAAGAAATGATCAAAAAATCAAATGAACAGGCCAGGGTAGAAAGGTGAATTGCAAATATTTACCAGAGACCAAGAAAGTACTTGTGTATATTCCAAGAGAGGAAAAAATAAATAAAGAAATAAAGGCAAGGGGAAAAGAGCTAAACATGGGTTAATACATAAGCTAGTACTTTAAGAGTGTCTATGTGGTTTATTATTTAATTCTTAGAAGATATAGACACGCTCATTCTATTGTGTCAGAACACACAAACAATATTATGTATTAATTGAACGAATTTGAATAAGCAAGCGTTTGGAACAGAATCTGTCTTCAGAACATAAGAGGCAAAATTACATCTGCACAGCGCTAAAAATATGAATTGGAAGCCCACATCTACCTTTCAGTACTTTGAGGAACAGATTAATACTGAATGATAACCACTAGTGTGATTAGCTATAAATGTTGGATAAATAAATTTAAATTTTGAAATAGATATTCACTTTGCATAAAAGCATCATCAATTCACTTAGATTACGACTTGTGTCATTAGTAGCTTAAGCAGATTAGCCACCGGCACACTTGAAGGCCTTTCACCAAGTTCTTGTTCTCCTTTTTTCCCGGAATATTTTACACGCTTTAGAAACTATGTAAACAGCAAGCCTTGCTTAGCCTGCTTCATGCCTTTGTTCTTAGCTTCAACTGGCACCAGCCAGATGGATGAGTTTGCCCAATCACTCCCAGGGACAGTTGGAACACCCGATCGACTGATGTTATGCAAAATGTCAGAGACTTTAGAATCTGATCTTGGCATAACATGATGGAAAATTTCCAAATCCAAGGATTGCAGAGAGCTGTACAATCACCACACAAAGGGACTGATGTGTTGCATATTGAATTCAGGCAATGATTACATATAATTGTATCATTAACATCATTACCTAGAGTGAGATTAATGGAAGTAACTATTCAGAAAAACAAGAAAGAAATTAGCTTTGAAGTAGCATAATGAAAGATTTTAATTGTGGGAAGAATTCAGTCACATTTTAAAATTACTAGTTGTGATTCCATCAAACTCACTAACCCCAAATCTTATTCACTGCTTCAATGCATGTGCTTTATTTCATTTGACCACACAATGATTAACAAAGGTCAGATATCCATGGAATATAACCTCACCACAAAGCTAATAAACCAACCTGCCCAAAATGTTTATTTTAATACATGTGCAGTTGGAATCAAAATAACACTTATGGACAAAACAAATAAATAAACTGTTTTCATTTATTTTTTAAGCATCACTGAAATAAACGCATCGGGGGTATAACCCCTGTTTGAAGCAAAATAACAAGGTTCAGATGAGGACTATATGTGCTTCATATTTAGTTAGAAATTAGAGATTCCTAACATCTAAGAGAACATTTCAATTTTATTCAAAGGCATCCATACGCTCCTCATACGAGAATTTCATTGATTGTTTCCTTGCTTGGGGCTGTGTGGGTTTCCCAACAGTAGATAAGCATAAGACATAGGCTCTTAGTTCCTGACTCAGAACAGGGCAATGTTTCAACAATGTATTCTGCAAAGGATGGCACTGGGATTCCTAACTAGAGGGGCATTGGCACTCGGAGACTCCCTTTCCTCCACTTGTCACTGAAGCTTCTCTGAGAGTCCCAAAAGAAGCCGTTGGAAGGGTTATGGAGAAACTCAGGTCTCAAGGCCTGAGAGAGGATCAGAACACCCAGTTCCAGTCCTAAACTTGGCATTTGTCCTATGGAACGCATTAGGTATTGTTAAAATATAGAATGTTCATCAATTGAGTTCAATCATGATGTCAATTAATATTAAATCATATTCACATACTATCTACATTTCAAAATACATGGTTTGTATTGTGGGTTCCTTTGTATTACCTCTGTGTTTGCTCCAGAATGAGAGGAATAAAGAGATGCCTATGGTCTAGTTTGGAAAAACAGAACTTAGAGTGTTCAACTCGTCCGCTGTAGAATAACAACTTTGAACCTCTTAGGTAGTGTAGCATTTCACATATTTTAAGTCATTTTTATATATCTGTTCTTTATAAAGGCCTTAAGAGGTAGAAGACCCAGAAATCATGACCTCCTTTTGTAGAGAAGGCATAATACAGAAGAGTGGCTTAAGGAGAAAGAGATTAGATTTACATCATTACTTCTTACTCCTAATTTGGAATTTCTTTTAAACAGCATCACCCCTTGGAACCCACATGGAAATAAGAACCAGTTCCAATGACGAGATCCACGCACCTTCAGCCTCATCCCTCATGTGGTCTGAGTCACTTCTCCCTCCAGGCAACTGCAATCATTCCCTTACTGGTCTCCTGTTTCTACACTTCCTAGTCTCGTCTCCTTTGTACCCTATAGCCAGGGTGATCTTTTCAAATGTTACTCCGATCGTGTCACCTCAACACTGAAAACTCTTCAGTGACTTAGCCCCGGCTCTTAGGAAGAAAGGCTCAACCCCCATGACCCACTTCCCTTAGCTTTTAATTCAGATGCTGCTTTACCCTACCCTACTCCATATAAAGTAGTAACTCTTCCCCCAGTCACTCTCCATCTTCTTCACTGTGATTGAGTTTGCTTCATAACACTTATCACCACCTGACATGTTTTATATTTATCTGCTTGGTGTTAGTGATCTGTCTTCCCAGGATTTCATCAGCTTTGTTCACTTCTGTACCCCAGAATAGCAGCACCTCATGGCAGATGCTTACTGAAAAAATGAATGCATGGATTCCCTGCAATGACCTGTGTGCTCTAGTTCCTGCTGAACTTTCCAGACACACCTCCCACAACACTTATGTGCCCTTGGCTTTTCAGGCCCGCTAACTTTCTCCACGTTCCTGGAATATGCCGTGCTTCCTTCCAGCCGATTGTTCCTAAGCCTGGAATGCATCACCTCCAAGCCCTTCCTTAATAAATACCTGTTTCTCCCACTGGAGTGTATGTTTTACCCTGGCAGGGTTTTTTGCTGTTGCTCTACTCACTTCTGTATCACTAGTAACTGGTCTATAGAGCGAATGTTACCCAGATGTGAGGATCTCATTTATTTATATCCAAATGGGTGATATGCTTTCCTACTAAATTAAAATCCATTCGGTATTTTACATTGACTGGTTCATATTTAGAAGTGCCTGAGTGAGTTAATCGGGCAAAGTTAGGCAATCCATAAACTGTCCTAAATGGACCCGCATTAGCAAATTGCCCTGTTTGTGCAGTTAGTAATGGCAAATTTGGTGTGGCTTTCACAAAGCCAAATGCTTTTAGTGCAAATTAAGTGACCAGATTTTCAAAGCTGCTAGAATAAACCATATTGAAAACATTTATTAACCCCCTAGATTTAGGTTAGATGAAATCAGGCTTAAAATATTTTGTTATCATAATTGCAGCATTTTCTTGGAGTAAGAACACTCTTTAGAAACTGTGGAAGTCAATTTTCATGCTGGAAGCTACACAAAAGTGGCACTTATCCCTACTTTCTGTTATGAACGGTGCACAGAATCTCCTCGCATTGTCTGCACTCACATTAGAAAAAAGGAAACTGAATAGAAGACTTGATTCTAATTCAGTCTGATAGTGCATTCGTTACTAGTAAACTACAGGTGGGCCCATCTTCTACCAGTGGGCTCATCTGTGCTAATCCCAAACTGAGTCAGAATTACCAGCAACTCCTCAATATTTAATATATACTGATAAAGGCGACCAATTCGAAACATTCCCTGCTTTCAAAGAGCAAAAAAGCATGATTTCTCCCCCAACCAATCTACTAATAAAAACAATATTTCCGCTTCTGAGAAATTTTGCCTCATGCTCCCCCTATTTAGAATAAGAAATTTCACTTGCATCCATCAAGTACATGAATTATTCTTAAAACATTTCTTCATGTCTGCAACTGGCTCGTCTTCTCCTTGATGGCATGGAAATTAACTGGCAGACCTGGACTCTGAAAATAGTTGATACGTATAAGCGCTCTAAGAATTCAGGTATCAAGGGATGATGGGAAGAGGAGTGGGTACAGTTGAAATAAAATGTCTCCGGGACCAAAATGGCATGGGGTTGACATCCAGTTTTACCGCTCATTAACTTTAAGAAGTCCCATATAGCTAGTCTAGACCTCCACATCCTTCGCTGTAGAATAGCTCTAACAGAATACCTAAATCATATGGTTGTGATGGAAGTTAAATGTGATAGCAAAGGTTGAGAGGAGAACATAGAATCCTATATAAAGTATGCACTTAGTCAATGTCACCACCCACTCCCTCCAATAGTAATTCATTCATTGTTTCTGGCGCTGTGGTTGGGCCCATGTAAAAACTGATCAGTATTTTTTTCTTGTACTTTAACTATCCAAATAGTTCATCTAAACACGTGCTCTTTCATGCTCTATTTATCTGGCTAAAGGCTACAGCTACAGAATCTACATGGTAGATAGGTTTAGATGGGGGAGGGAGGTGCACCAAGAAAAGTTTTGTTTTCTTTTAGCAATATCAAAAACCGGGAATATGAGCTTGGCCCACCACGCCATGAGTGCAGGGACGGCAGCTACTTAAATGACGTGATTTGCAAGCCCACTCATTCAGTCAACATTTACTCAGTCTGTACTATGTGCAAGGCACTGTGTTATTCGATGGGCATAATGTGAGCACAATGGTTGTGTCCCTTCCTTGATGAAGCCAGTGAGGAAGAAGGCATTCATCTCGATTAAAGGCTTAAGTAATACTGTTTAACATATAGTTAAAAACTGAGATAAGCCCTCTGATGGAAGGGAGCAGGGAGCTTAAGAGAACATATGAAAAATGAATTTTACTTGGGTAAAGAAGTCCAGGAAGTCTTCCCTGCAGACCAGTACTTTGCATTGAGGAATGAGTGAGAGATAGCTAGGAGAACCAGCAAAGATCGTCTGCCTGCCTTTCCTGGGAAACTCCTGGGAGAGTTTAACTTGCGGTTCCTAGAAACCTCCTCCTGATTCCCCTAGGTCTGGTTGTTTGCTTCCTCCTCTGTGCCCCCAAACACTCTAATGAAGCTCTGCTTAAAAGTATATCATACTGCAATTATCTGTTTCTAGCTCTCTCCCCAAATGTGAGGCCAGGCTGTTTCTCATTCCCTGCAACTTCACAGCAAGTCCAAGAACACAGAGAGCACCCCGGAAATGTTTCATGAATGAATCTGTACCTCTTTAACCCTGCCGTGATGTCTGATACTTCCACATAACTCACCTATTTTAATTAAGAGTTACAGCATCTGATGGCCGGGTTCGGTGGCTCAGCCTGTAACCCCAGCACTTTGGGAGGCCAAGGCGAGTGGATTGCCTGAGCCCACGGGTTCAAGACCAGCCTGGGCAACTCGGCGAGATCTCATCTCTACAATAAATCAAAAATGAGCCAGGCGCGGTAGCGCGTCCCTGTAGTTCCTGTTTTTTGGAAGGTTGAGGTGGAAGGATCGCCGGAGCCCAGCAGGTCAGCGCCGGGGTGGCCATGAGTGTGACACTGCACCCCAGTCTGGGTGACGGAATGAGACTCCAACTCAAAAAAAAAAAAGAGTTACAGCATTTGAACAATAGTTTATTTTTCTTTTTTTACAGTAGTGGAATTCTGCACATTTTTTGTCTGGTTATTTGACTTCATACTCTAGAAAGAATATGGCTTATATAAAGCCCATTAGAATACAGGACATCAGAACTAATACCTCAGTTTAAGTAACTGGTAAGGTAAATTTTGATAACCTAGGAAGATTCAAAGGCAACAGGATCCTGGACAACCAAGTTTTGATTTAGGGGGTAAACCTGCTAAACAATTTTGTATAATAACCAAGCAAGTCTCATGGATTCTGTTACAGCAATGATTAAACTGAAACTGCCAGGAAGTCCCATAAGGCTAAGTGGTACTTTGTCATGCAATAATCATTCTGTTTGGCTCAGCATAAATGCAAGGAAATTCAGAGGACTTTTCTCCTGTGGAGGTTTGTGTATTTCTGCTTGATCAGAGACATGTGTTATGGACCCGGATCCCTCATGGTGTTCTGTTACCTAGCAACCAGCATGCCCTGGCATGACAAAGATGGGGGCTATATAAATACACACCCTTATTCTCTTGAAACAGTCCATAGGAGGAAATGCAGTGGGGGAATCAGCTATAAATCATCAACAGCAACAAAAGACAACTTCTAAAAGTTTTCTTGAGAATGAACACACTGTCAAAAAAGGTCAAGATGCTCTGCACATAATTTCAACGTCCCCCGAGTGCTTCCTTCATGTGTTCCTAAGTCTTCCTTAATATCTAAAACTCGAACCAAACGCATAATGATAGCAACGTCAGGATGATAATACTAATAAGAAAAAATTCCTTCATCTCACCACATTGTAAATATTATTTTTTGCAGTGGATTTCCTTTATTCCCATAAATAGCATCCATGTAAGAGAAATTATTATGCCCTGTGGGAAAAATATTTCAAAGCTTCATCCCTTGTAGACTACCAAATGCTTCAGCTGATCTTACTGACACTCCAGGGTGAGGATGGCTTTTTCAATTAAAATTTTCGAAAGAATCAAGAACTACAGTCAAGCAGGTCATAGCAAAAGCTGAGATGTGGAAGTAAGGTGGTTGCTGTCGGAAATGAAGAGGAGTAAGTGTTGTCACACCAGCTGGCAAACTTCACAATAGAATCACTGATAAAAGAATGGGTGCCAAGGATGGGGGAAGCCAAGAAGAGGAAAGGAATAACGTGTGAGAGCCACGGGGTGGAAACAGAGAGGAGGCAGAATAAGGGCAGAGCTTGGAATCAGCTTCCTAGTGAAAAGGTTAATTAAATCTTTCCTGGCGTGGAATTCTTAAAGAACGACTCTTCTGACTATGTGTGGATATACATTCACGTGTGTTCTTTGTAAACACACAGAGATGATAATGATTCTCTCCTAACATCCTTTTTTACACTAATGCTTTGGAGCACTTTTTTAAAAGGACGATGATTTACTTTTTCAAGCTTCTTACATATAGACTGGAAAGAATTTTAACACAGCTGACCCACACCTAAATAAGGAGCCAGAGTTATCCATTCATTGTTCTGTTGCATTTTCTCTAACATTTAAATCGACACAAAGCAAATCTTATGTCCCTATTAAAATTAATGGCAAAATGCATGAACTCTGATAAACAATAGAAGAGAGAAAGTCCACGGGCTCAGGGGTTTCCACAGGACTCCAGCAATCATAAGGCTGATTCCCAAGCTGAAGAAATGATTACAGATCATCCCAAGAGGATGCCAACCAATGAGATGGCTGCACTGTTATTTGTTTTTGGCCTTTTCTCTGTTTCTTAGCGTTAATCTTCCTGGGCTGTCACACAGATTCCAGCAGCCTGGGGCAGGCTGGAGGCTCCGGGAGGGAGGGCAGAGCTTTTGATGTCAGTCTAAAGGGCAGACGCAGATCAGTCTGATCAGGAATATACAGTCCATGCAAGGCTTGACATGGTGTCTCCAGCACTGTTACCCTTCCATGCATATCTCAGCTGTTTACATGCACTTCCATTGGAAGGTGATGCATGCAGGAAATACCTTCCTTTTGTTTGTTCTGTATTTAGCCTTACCCTTGACTTTAAAAATCATTTGATTGATTTGTGTTCAGGATTGTGGGGGTATTCTGACTACTGAAATAATTGCAGTTGATCAGGCTACAAGTTGTAGGAGAAAAAAGTATTAATATACTTGCTAAACAAGAAGTCAGCCTTTCTAGACCCTCCCGTGCTTAAATAGAATCCTTTCATGTGGAAAATCAAAAACAACAGAGTATGGCAGTTTCTTTGGGAAAGAATATTTTTTTCTTCTCCATTTTGTCAGAAAGCAAATTCAAGAAAGAATGAGAGAGAAAAAGAGAATGTCGAAGACACTTCATTCTGCCCTCAAGTCCTACAAGAAGTTGCTCATAGTTTCATCTCCAAAGGAAGGCATCTCTTTCTTCTTTGCCAGCAAGAGATAAGCTCCGTTTGTGAAAACTGAGCAGTATAAATATATTTATGAGCTGAACCAAAATAATAATAATGGTAACAACAATAATAATAAAAATGAAAAAAGGAACAGTCACAGAACCAGGGATGGCAGCACAATGAAACATAACATCTGCTACACTAACTTTTACTGTTGTGTGGAAGATTCTTCCACTACTTCAAGCCTCAGAACAGATTCAAGAACAGGAATTTTAATATTTAACCACGTCTTAAAGAAATGTATACACAGCTTAGTTTTTCATCATTATGATGTAAAGTTAGTTTTTAGCAAATAATCTCTGGTGATACCACCAGGATGAAAGGATGGGCAGTGTTTGTGATTAAGGCATTTATTCAAAGATAGAAATTCAAAACTCTGGCATTAAAAAATAAGAATGAATGCTCACTTCATAAGTTAACTGCATTCTATCATTTCTATTACAAAACGTTGGCTAAATTTATTTGCTGTTGAATTTCACTGATTCTCAGAACTCTTTGGACTCCATTAAAAAACTATTAGAGGATTTATAATGTTCAAGTTTCTGCAGTAATGTTCATGGTGGGAAAAAAAATCTCAAAAATTCTGCTTCTATCTTCAAGCCATTTGTAATCTAGTAAGAAAGATAAAAAATTAAAACCCAAAATGACTTCAGTTCAAGGCAAAAGGATTTTACCTATAGGAAAAGATTATTGGGAAAGTAAAGCAGGTCTGCCTTTACCTCCTAAACGTGTGAATTAAGACCCACCAATTCCTAAAAGAAAGTAAACCCAAGTGAAGAAAGAAGAAACAAAAATCAATCTGCTACCGGATCTCACCTTACAGTTGGGACAGAGTGATGGCTGAGTCCAACTTGACTCTGCCTCTGTGTACCCACAGACAACGGTGATCTCTCGTAAGAAGACTTGAAGTTTATTACACAAATGAAGTTTATTCATTTGTAAAACAGACAAAATAACCTCATTTCTGAGGAGCTAGGTCTTGCTTACAAAAAGTTCTGAGATATAAGTCAGGCAACCTTACAAGTTTACGTTGACTAGTAGAAGATTCAATTTAACAAATTATGGGATAAAGCATATATTAGTTTGTTTTTCTTATTACTAACAATGGAGGCTGTCTTATAAATAGTGGTAGACATCACTATTAAATGCTTACTATAGAACACATGCTTTAGTCGATACCTTTGCAACTCAGTTTAATACTTCCCAAACCTCATGAGGTAACTGTGACTATTACTACTCACAAACAAATAAAGGAACTCAGGATGTATAAACCTGTACTTCAAAGTTTTTAGATATGAGTATTGGGTAGGATTTGGATTCATTTCTGCCTCTGATTATTAAGTCTTTCTCTGTTAAACACTACCTCACCTAACCCTTCCATTCTTGGCTCTAGCCAAACTGATGTATCTAACTTGTTTTGCTCCACAATAAAAGTAGACGAAGGAAAATACGTGAATTTAGAATACAGTATATCACAGGACTTTCTGAAGTTGAGTATTCATACAGAGCCATTGACTATCCTCATCTCACATATAATGAAACTGAAGTCAAGAAAGGGTAAGTCATTTGCTGAAGGTTACCCACCCACATAGTCAAAAAGCTGGCATGGCATCCAGGCTGATTGATTTTATTCCAGTCTTCTTTTACTTCTTTAGTATGTTAAAAATCAATAGAATGGTCAAGAAAAGGCATGGCTCACTGAATTTGCAACTTATCTATAAGGCTAAAAAAGACAAGATATCTTTTTTTGCTCCAACATGCCACAGTGAAGATGGCACTAAAATAGGGTTTATTTGGGCTCTATTGCAACTTAATTGGTTTTTCACTGTGCCAACCTGTAGATCGTTACAGGAATGCTTCCTGGTGACTCATACCTTGTGACACTCATTCCCTAACGTGGTGCCTGTGGCGTTATATTTGATGTGTCAACTAGTCTGTGGCCGGGTAGGATGGCTTGTGTCTACAACCCCAGCACTTTGAGAGTGAGTCTGCGGTGGGAAAACTGCTTGAGGTCAGCAGTTCAAGACTAGCCGGGATAACATATCAAGACCTTGTCTCCAAAAAAAATTTAGAACACAATAAACGACAACAAAAAAAACTTGTCTGGCCCTAGAATGTCCAGATACCTGGTCAATCACCATTTCTGAGTGTGTCGGTAAGGGTGTATCTGGAAGAGGTTAGCATGTCAATTAGTGGACTGAATAAAGCAGTTGACCCTCCCCAAAGAGGGTGGGAATCATCCAATCTGTTAAGGGCCTGGCTAGAAGAGCGGAAGGAAGACTCAATGTGCCTTATGCCTGATGGCTTGAGTCGGAACATCCATGTTCTCTGGCTTTCAGGACTCTTGGTTCTCAGGCTTTCACACTTAAACTGGAATCTATACCACAAGGTTTCCTGTGTCTCCAGCTTGCAGGTGGCAGAGTATAAGACTTCCCAGCCAATCTCCTTTAATAGGTCTCCTTAGTTCCTCTTGAGAACCCGACTGACACAATGTCTCCTGCATGGAGATTGGAACTTGTCATGGGATTTGTTAGGTCAATGGTGTATCAGCAAGTGTGACACAAGCGAGATGTGCACATTGGGGAAAGCTGTGGTAGTCATGTGAAAAAGCCCAGCGTGGCCTTGAACATGAGGGACCACAAGTGCAGCGTGCCCAGCTGACCCGCCCATGGCTGTTGCAGCTAAACGCAGTCCTTAGGCTTGTAGTCCAGAATCTACTACTGTCACACAGTCGGTGGAGGCCCTCAGGTGGAAAACTTTGCCCCATTTTGGTCTATCCACTTTCAAGAGGACAATATTTCCTATTCCACACTCTGAGTCTTCAGTGAAAGAATGTGGTCCCAACCTGGCAACAGCTTGGATTCATCTACTCTCTTTAACCCCATCGGGCCCCATGTTTCAAAAATAGTCCTATCTCCTTACCTGCTGAGGATGTGTCAAACTCAATGTGTTCATTTCTAAAGAACAGAGTAGGAAAAAAAGAAAACTTTAGAGAAACTTGGCACCCACTACCTTACCCAAATGATAAAGGTTATCATCACCAGTGATAGTCATATGAATATCATATATCTCCTGCAATGGGGTTACAAGAAGAACATTTTTCCATAGTATTCTTTCTCAAAAACATAACCTCAGTCTAAACATGAGATAAACATCAGACAATCCCAAATTACAGGGCATTTTGCAAAAACCCTGACCAGTACTCCTCAAAACCATCAAAGAACAAAAAGATTGAAAAATTATCACTGATCAGAAAAGTCCAAGGAGACATAACAACCAAATGCAAGGTGACAGTCTAAATTCAATTTTGAAACAGAAAGAGGACATTAAGAAAAAACTGATAAAATGCAAATAAAGACTGGAGCTTAATTCTATACTGGGAGGGACTTTTGTCATATGACAAAGATCACTACCTCTTTCTAACCTATACAATTTTTAAAAAGACATTATCGACTCAGAGCCAGAAAAGCATCCCTGCCCATGCCACCCTAAGCAGCAAAACTTAACCTGTATCTGACAGATAAATACACTAAATTAAGCAGAATTCTTATTGAATCTAAAATCTTCATCAAAGCTAGGGGAAATAAGGTAAAGAGGGAAGGAAGAAAGGAAGGAAGAATGGAAGGAAGGAAGGAAATAAGGAAGGCAAATAAAGTATTTTTGTCATCTCGTTCAATTTCTCCACACCAATTTCCCAGAAAAATTAAAGTACACAGAGAAAAGCTAAGTACTATAGAGTTAGTGTAAATATTTTGAGTTGGGTTCTAGTTAATTGAGTTTTATCAATGGGAATCTTATAGTGATTAGAGTCTATAGACTAATTATCAAGTATATACACACATCACTTTGAATAAAACTATTTAAAATAAATATTAATTTTAAGATACTGTTAAGTATTCTTAGGTCAGTTCCAACGAATCATAGATCTTCTGATATCCATGTTCAGTACCCCTTTGTTATCCTGAAACATAAACAAAATTGAAGGATTTCTGTTTTCGTATTTTGCACACAGAAGTTAATATTAAGCAGTGGACACCAATCATATTGGTTTATCTAAACTGATTTGCTATGACAAAGTGGTCTCAGATGGAGATGCAGAGAATCTAAAAATTTGCAAGGTCTACATGAATAGAAGCTTACACTTCAACAAAAGTGCATCTGGCTCTTTAAATATTCATGAAAATAATACTATAAGGCCTCAGCTCTGTGGGGTATTTACTTCCTTTTCCAGAGTTGAGGGTTGCCGTATGATACTGAATGATGCTATTGTGATGAGGAAAAAAGAATCTGATAGCAAACGACATCATCTGAGCCTTCTGAATTGTTTTCAAGGCATATCGGAAAGAGATCAAGAGGTGTCGCTTGGCAAATAACACACAAAAGAGCTAACAACGCAAGAGAGCAGAGGCAGACAACAAGGAGAAGTGTACTGATTCCAAATTTTAGATTTTATTTTGATTTCATTCCAAATTTTAAATTTTAGAATTGGTCACACTCTCCGTCATGTGACAAGGGTTATTCCCTCCCAGTGAGTGACACTGATTCTCTGGAGGTTTCCAGCGATGGGACCGGTGAGCAACTTACCAAATCCATTGTACTGGATTAGGAAGGACTCATGTTTGAGGTCCAAGCACCTATTTTGCTGAAACCCCAACTCTGAATTTAAGGATGATTATCTGGAACCTCCCAGCAGGGGTCACTAAGCTAATGATAAATATAAGCTTATGATTTGTAATCACCGCTTCCATTGACAACAAGGGGGGGGGAACATGACGTCAAAGACCCTGCTGGGGAAGCTTTGGAAGAAAACACGAAAGCGTTCTCAGTAACAATGATAATATTTCACACAGAGTCAACGTAGAACCATTGCACTTCATATTGTTGACAGAAAGGGCCATAGTCCACAGCCTGTTGTTTTTAGAGTTATATACAGATAAACTTGGTGTCATATTTGCATACTGCAAATCTGTATAAGAACGAGCTCTAATGATGGGAAATTAATACTTTTCCAACCTTGATTTTACTTGAGCTTTATAGTTAAATGATTTGAACTAATAGAGGCAACGGCATTTCATTGAGATGCAGCTTGATTTCATTTAGGATGCAGTCACTTAAGTCTGTCTTCATTTCCAGTGGTAACAACGATTGCTTCGTGCTGGTGCTTTGTCTTCATGCTTTCTGTCCTCCTTAGCTCGGGAACAGTTTGCTTTTGTACAGATTACATTGATATTAGATACTAAAAATGAAGGGCTGAGACCTTTTGCTTGAAAATACACTTCATTTGAAGTTAGCCCCAAACCAACTTCCAAAATGTAAATGACGGCATTGGGTAAAAGGGTTGTGTCCGCTTACTCGTTTTGCTCCAGAATGCTGGCTCTTGGATGTTTGAAGAATCCCAAGCACACGCCCCTCAGAGCCTCAGGGTCTGCTCTTTCCTCTGAGGAAACTCTCTTCCCACAGACATTTGGGTGGGTAGTTCTTTCATCTCACGTATCTCCTCAGTTGTCATTTCCTCAGACAGATGGCCCCTGACCACAAGACCAAAAAAGCACATATGCCATTTTCTCTTTTCCTACCATACTTTGCTTTCCTTCAAAGTACTTCTCCCTAACAACATTATCTCCTGGATTTAGTTTCTTTTCACTTTCTGTTGTCCTTTACTAGAACAGAAAGACCAATGGAGGTGGATGGGGTTTATCCATGCTGCCTTCTGTTGAACATTCAGGATCAGGAAGTATGAGTGGTATAGTAGGAACTAGGAGAATATTTCCAGACACTTGAATAACTAAACAAATAAACAAACCAATATAGGTACCATGTATTCCCCAATTTGGAGGAATCAACCATAAGGCATTTACATATAGGCGCAGAGCCAAGAGTTGAGCATAAGATAATTTGTTGTAACTCCATATCATATTTGAATTTAACCAATCAACAATGGCAGAAAGTTGAAATGTTCTTCATTTGAAGAGATATAAATCTTGAGTAGGAAACTCTGGCAAACTGATTGGAAATATTTGTTTTAACCAAATCTTCTGTTATTTGAGAAGTTTTCAAAGAAAAAGCCATCTCTGCTCCACTGTTAAAGAAAGATTTGGAGACTGGGTAGCTCATTGTTCTGAATCCAAATGGAATTTTTTAGAATATTATGTTCCTATTACATTTTGATAGTTATTCTTTTATCTCTAAATTCATAGCATAGACAAGCACATCAGATATTTTCAGGATGAGAGATCGTCTTGAAAACTAACAGCATTTAATTAAATTTTTCTTTTGCCTCTTTTCTCTTTTCCAGTTATCATAAAAATGTAGCTTGAGTAGATGAGAAAATGTTCTTTTTGTTCTGTACCTCCTTTCTATAAATCAGAGCTTTAAAATCTGAAATCTCATTTGCTTATTCTCCCAAACTTCAAATTAAATTTCAAATTCTGTTTTACTGTGAATACCACTGAAAATAGAAACATGTGGGGCCTTGTTTGGAGTTGCCAAACGTATGACATTATCTGAAATCATCAAGGATTTTGCCTGTTTTCTATTGTCTACACAATCTCTATCCTGATAATTAATATTTCATTAATGGGAATATCTCTACTTGACTTTCTAGAGAGTTGGCACCTGTATGCTTCCCTCCTGGTTTGATAACACTCACTCATTGATTTCTACCTTTTCGGGAGAGAAAAATTGTGACAGAGAGTAAGGGGTTAAAAGACACCCCTCAATGAATGTGTTTAATAGCTGACATGTCTTCTTTCTTTTTTGTTCCAGTAAACTGGCACATACTCAGAGTGGCATTGTTCGCTTTGAAGTGGTTTTCTATTGTTCTCCTACCAGGCTTCATCAGGGTCTACTGACAGATGACCTATCAAATGCTTTCTCCTTTGTCTTCCAACCTCCTTGCCACCCGTAATTTGCTTTTCTTTTTTGCTTTTTATTTTCTTTCTTCTTCTTTTTTTTTTTTTTTTTGAGATGGCACAATCTGCTTTACCCTCTGGCTCTTCCTTCTCCAGGGGTAGCAGTCGGTAAGGCTTGGACCCTCCCAACACCAGGGGCTGTTATACAGAGCGTGACTGGATCCCAATTATCCAAGGAGAAGTTGTGTATAAATTAGTAGATCGTGTTTCTAAAGCTGTCACGAATAAACTATTCTTATTTCCTGAAACTGTCAAAGGAAAGAAGGGGAATTCTAAGATGAGCTCTGACGCCCCCTTGAAGACAAAGAGGCCCCTAAGTTACTGTCAGGTCAGAGGCAGGAAAAGGATGACAATGGCCAAAACTGTCTAATAGAGGCTTAGAAACGAAAGCAGAACTTGCACCGTGGTTGGAAGGCAAACGTCGGTGCAAAACTGATGACAATATCAATCAGTAATAATAGTCGTCGTGTGAATCACCTGGAGTATTTATGCTGGGGTTGTTTGGATTGTTGCTGGTACAACTGGCAGGAACCCTACTACGAGTGAGGGGTTTGAACAAACCAGCTCCTACAAACAGCGAACTTATCTTCAGTCCTGGAAAGACTGCCAGGCTGGAGTGACTGACACTGAGCTTCTTCAAGCGTCCTGAACACAAGCCTTCTGAAAGTCCTTCTCTTCATTTGGGCCTGTCTTCTGTCTCAAAAGATAACTGCACCATTCCATATTCTCACTTGGGACCGCCATCCCTTTCTTTGCCCTTCCAAATTCTGACACACCCAGGCTGTGCCTTCTGGCATAGTCGATATCACTTACACAGAACTCAATTATTTTCTCACTAGATGAGCTGCGTCACAGTCCAACACATATACAAATAATTATATCAGGTCTAATTTTAATGATTTTTTTCATCAAACTACTTCTGGAAAAAACCAAAGTATTTCCTTTTACATGTTAGCTCTTCAGATTAGAACCACGGGTCATGCTAAAAATAAACTTTTGCAGAATAGATCCTCTTCAAAGATAGTGAAAGTGACATGATTTTCGGCAGGCGAAGCGTCAGTTATTTTCTTAAGACAAATTAATTCCGTGCTTTCCAAATTTTGTGAAATTTTGTCAAAATAAAATGAGTTGAATCGAGCAAAAGTACTGCTTACAGAAAATAGCATCTGCATATACAAAAATCAAATAAAATTTCAAACTGTACTATATATTTGATCAGCAGAAGCACGAGTCATAAATCCTTTTTCTCTTGTAGCATTTCTATTTAAATGACTGTTTCTTTGCTTTCCTCTACTCCAAATGGATGTGAATTTGAAAGCAAACTCCTTAAGAGAGGAAATTAGTACTACTGTTTTATCACAACTGAAGATCAATCATTGCACTTCCTAGCATTCAATCCCTTAAATATGTATTAGGTTTGACATTCACATACTGGAAAAGCAAACCCTGTTGTTAGTCCGTATTACTTTCTTATTCTCCTTATATGGATACTTCATCATGCTTTCAATCACGTTAGAGAATTTGATGTAGGTGAAGTCTATAAACAATTTTAAATTGATGGTGAATTAATTTAAGTGAACTTCTGAGAAACAAGGCGTATGATTGAACTCTAGATTCCATTGATAATTCAGGCATCCTAAATAAAGTATCAGTTTCATAGGCAGGGAAAGAAACTATTGCTCCCCCCCCCAGTATAAACGACAAATACTGTTCACTGCTGTTGATTCGCGTGAGAAATTAGGCTCTGACCCCCTCGTATGCGGTTCACTAAGCTTAAAGTTTGTCATAAACCATAATTACCAAAATATCGCCCTGGCATAAGGTGCGTCATCCCTTCACTCAATATTGTTGCACCACTGAAAATACGTAGCTCTTGTTTTTCAATAGATGGTATAAATCAGGCTCCGATGATCTGAACAGTTACCAATCGCCAACTTCTGGATGACATCCAAACTCCTCAAACACATCTGCTCCACACACCAGCGAAATGTACAGCCACGAGTGCAGCACCACTCAAAATAACAATTTAAATGTTTTATATAATTAATGGCACGCAATTAAACTTAATGTAATTACATTTGGGTTCTCTGAGGTAACTATTTTACAATTAGTGCTCCATCAAGAAATAGCTTTCTCCGGCACAGAGCACGGCTCTTCCTTTAGCCGCAAGTCATACCCGCAAGTGTCCCCATGAGAGTGGATAGACCGTGGCATAGACGTGGACGTTCCAACCCATCAGCCTCAGTTTTTGACTGTGTTAGAAGCAAGAGGCCTCTGCGTGCCAAAACCACACAGTCAGCCTACCAGAAGTTGGAAAAAGAGCAAAGAGGTCCAACCCCTAGAGAGCCAATTTTGCAAACACAGTCCATTACCACCGGGCCTGTGAGGAGAAGCTCCAACTCCAAGCAGACATGTCCCAACAGGGTCAATGAGACGCTCACCTGACCTGCCTGACTTCTTTAGGTCAGAAATTTGAAGAAGAGATTATGGAAGGTCAGCACCTGAGAGGTTGTCCTGCCTTCAAAGGTTGAGGGAGAGCATTTGTACAGCACCCGGCATCTGTATAGGGTCACCCCATGACCCTGGTTCTATTAAATCAACGGCCACATTGTGTACCAGGAAGATGCTGTAATGAGGACGTTTGCTTCGAGACATTTGGACCACTGAACCAGTTTCTGGGGCAGATGTAACGATATGCCCTTTCTCCAGATTTTATTGAGTGCAAAATAACTGGCTAACAGGCTCCTTCCCTTAGATGGGGCTCAGGGGTATGGCTATCTGAACTGGCTCTCCAGACTTCATCTTCTGAGGCCTGTCACACCTCTGGAAGGAATGCAGATTTTTTCCTCCACTCATTTCTTCTTCTTAAAATAATTTGGTATTCTCTGGCTTCTTCATGTTCACAATTGCCCCCCCCACCCCTTTATTTTTCTTTAAGAATTTTTTTTAGCAGCAAAGCATTACATGTGTACAGTAATTGTCAAATTAAACGTCCAGGCTACAATGATAAAACAACCATCTCCTGACATAGCCCAACTCAGATAAAAGCTATGGTTTTTAGGCGTGACCACTCTCAACCCTTATCTATTCTTCTCTTATTTCTCAATCATATCCTTTTTTTCCTTTTTTTAAAATTTGAGTTGGAGTCTATCACCCAAGCGGGAGTGCAGCGGTACGATCATGATTCACCACAGCCTCGACCACCTGGGGTCAGGGGCTTCGACCGAGTAGCTGGGACTGTGTCCATTTTAAACGTCATTAACTGAATTTCTACTATGCAGAGTGAAAGCATGGTTGTCTTCACCCATCCTAAACATATTTCTTTGGCCTTCTCCAAATACAGATGTTGTATTTTTTTTTAAAATGTATTGAGTGTGTTTACAGCAGAGTCACAGGACACACAATGATGAAATCTCATTTCTTACACAAATTTTTATTCTAGTTATGGTTAAACTTTTAATGTGCCTAATTGTCTGTGTAATGACTCACTAATCCCCCAACTGTCTTACAGCCCTAAAACCTTTTTCCCAAAGAAGATGAACACCTCAGGGTCCTTTAAGTGATAAAACATCCCTCCTCCAGCCACTCCGATATCCAGCCTCAGCCAAGTGCTACTCAGCTGTCATCTGGAAGCTCTTCCGTGAGTTCCATCCTGAGAACTCCCTTGCCCCTTTCCTGCAGAGGAACTACTTCTCCTGGATTCTGAGACTTCTGGCTAACGGGTTCTCCTTCATTTTTAATTGAAGCACATTTTCCAGTAGCTTCCTTAGAAAAGTTGCATAGGAAGCAACGTTACTAAGACCTTAATGTTAAAAAAATACACTCGTTTGAAATTTGGCTGCACATAGAACTCCACTTTGAAAATCATTTTGCTAACCCATGAGATGCATCACTTCATCGTCTTGGTTCAGTGCTGTGATTGAGGAGTGCGTGGTCACTTTGATTCTTTATCCTTTGTGTGAAAATGACATGACCTGAATGTTTGTACTCCCCCAAAATTCATATTTTGAAATCTTAATCCCCAGGGTCTTTGGGAAGCGACTAGGTCATGGTGATGGAAGTCTGTGTGAACTGCATCAATGCTCCTATAAAAGAAACCCAAGAGAGTGGCATTTTCTCTTCCACCATAGGAGGACGCAGCAGGAAGCCACCATCTACGAACCAGAAAGCAAGACCTCATCAGAGGTGGAAACTGCTAGCCCCTTAATCTTGAACTTCCCAGACTCTCAAACTGTGTCTATATAAGCCACTCGATTTATGGTATTTTGTTACGGAAGTTAAAATGGACTAGAACACGGAGCATGTCTCTTTCTTTTCCTTCCTCTCTCTCTCCCTCTGTCTGTATCTCTTCATTCTGAACATGTGTATCCCTGATGTGTTTATCCCTAAAATTCTGAAATGTCTTCATGTCCCTTTGAGTAAATCTTTGCTCAGTGATCTTACTGGGAACTGGATGTGCTGGACTGTTTTCAATCTGAAGACTCATGTACTTACTGAGTTATTTCCATTATCATTTTCTCCTCTGCTTTCTGGCTGTATCTTTCAGGAACTGCTATTATTCAGATGTTGAATCTCCCAGAACAGTAGTTCTCAAAGTGTAATTCACAGAGCAGCAGCATTTGCATCACCCGGGAATGCTTTGGAAATGTTCATTCCCAGAGAGAGGAAGATGGTGGCAGAGCCAGACAGACTGTGTGAGTCCCTGTGTGAGCGAGTGTATAGACAATTTTGTGTACTTGTCTGTGAGTAGGTGGGCATGTGAGTGGCTGACTGAGGGGGGACTTGGGAACAAGTGGCCAGGGCTCTCCCGGTGACACGGCTGGTGCCACAGCTGCTCTGCTTGGACCCTGGTGCTTCCCAGAGCACAGAAGCTGAGCACCCTTTTTTGAAATCAGTAAAGCCCTTCCTGGGAAGAAGCTACTGGGAGTAACTGCTGGCTCCAGGCTCTGCCTCACCATTATAGCACCTGACAGATATTGGTAGCAAAGGCCACGGAGGCAATGCAATGAGAGAGCCAGAGGCAGAACCACCCTGCAGAAGATGAAACAGGCATCCTGCCACTATCTGAAAACTGGTGAGGGAAGTTCTCACACGGAGGGACAGACTTGATCTCTGTGACCTAAGGGCTAACTACTCAGGGGCCGATCGTGATTCAGAGGGAATATCCTAGAAACACAAGCTTCAGAGGGACAGGCGGAGTGCTGAGTCTCAGATACCCTACCCCCTACCCCGATTCAGCTGTTGGACAAAGGGTATGACCAGACAGGGATGAGGAAGACTCTCAAAGAGATCAGCAGTGAGTCCAGGGCTGACCCAACCGCCTCCTCCCCAGCAGTCCTCTGGATATCAGACCCACACTGCTGGGGCATGACAGAGGGATGAACCCAGGTGGCGCTTGGACATCAGCCGTGCTAGAAGGACTCTACTTCAGGATAAGCCTGGCTGGGACATCCCCTGCCAGTACCTGGGGAGGAGACAATCCCACACCTCCCCACCAGAGGAGATCCCTCTGACGACTCGAGAGTGGGAAGGGAGGACTGAAGATCCACCCCCACTCCCTCCTCCTCCCCTGGACCGCACACTGGGGAGATTGTGAATGAGGCCGCAACTGTGCGGGAGCCTGGAGAGGGACTTATCTGTGAGCAGCTGAGAGGAACAATTACAGAACCTGCCGCAAAAGGGTGCTTGGGGCCCAGAAATTATTTTTCTTTAATGTTTTTCTTTTTCCTTTGTGCATGAATATGTATGCAAGGGTTCAAATTTCATTCCCCCTTCTTTTTTTTTTCCTCTTTTTCTTTTTGTTCTTTCTTCTTCATTTTTTGTCTTCTGTGTATGTGTATGTGAATGACAGAGTGTTCATCTTTCAGTTTCCTTTCTTTTGGTTATTCTCTTTATTCAGTTGAATGTGTGTGTGAATGTCTGTGCGAGGGTTCAAATTGTGTTCGATTTTTTTTTTCTTTTCTTCTGCTTTCATTTAATATTTGACATGTGTGTGGTCAGTTTCCCTGTTTTTTGTTTTGTTTGTTTGTTTTCCTGTTTCTTTTGGTTTGGGTTTGTTTGTGTGTGTTTTAATGTTTTTGTTTTGGTTTCTTCTTTTGTTTTAGTTTTAGTTTGTTGTTTTTATTTTATTACTTTTGTCTGTCCTATTTCATTCTTTCTCTATTCTCCTCATTGCTGTTACTTTATCTTGGACTCAGGGTGTACACAAACATATCGGTTGCATCACCATATAGAATGGTGGTGGTGGTGGTGGGATGTGGGTCTCAGGGAGCCCACACCCAGTCAGTGAACATTGTGATTTGCAAGTAGTTTCTGAATCCTAGCTCCCCATCCCACCTAATCAATTCTGAAAACTGCAAGAGACAGCAAAGCTTCCCACCCTTGACCTTGTTTCAAAATAAACAAATTCAGAGCACTGATCAGAGAAGAATATAGGGCTGAGCAAACATCAGAAGTGAAAGCTCCTCCCACTGCCACTGAACAGTGTAAAGAGAAAACAAAGAGATCTGCCACAAATGAGGACAAATAAATGGCAGGACATAGATAATTCTCAGTGTACCAACGAGACAAGCCAGAAAAATCAGACCTCAGAGCTCAAACGAT
>CAUYQG010101351.1:0-28345 GCA_963574415.1 Tarsius wallacei | reverse complement strand
AACATGAAAGCAGCTTTATATTTAAAGTAATTTAGGTTCAGAAGAGGCTCCCAGCGTGTTTCTTCCTTTCTCTGTCCTGTTAAACACAGACCTCAGGGTGTGGCCAACTTTTTCTGTAAGGGGTCAGAGAGGAAATATTTTGGGCTTCGCACACACATGGTTTGTGTTTTGACTACCAGGCTCTGCTGCTATGAAGCAGTCACTCATTACATGGCGGTGGCCCGGTGTGCTGGTGTTCCAATAAAGCTTTATTTACAACAGCAGGCTGAAGCTGGATGTGGCCTGAGGACCATGATTTGCCGACCCCTGACAGCTCACTTAAGCACAGAGAAACCCATGTGCACCTGCGTTCCACTGCCTCGGCCCTCGGTGAGAGGGAGCATGAGGCCCAGCCTGGGTTTGAATCCTGCCTGGGAGGCTCATTTGTGGGGAACTCTGGGCAAGGGACAGACTTCCCTGAGCCTCGCTGGTAAAAAGGAGATTGCCACGCCACCTCCCTAGCCTCCAGGCCCCGTTTCCAGAGCCAAGCACGTGTGCTGGCTTGACCCAGTGGCTGGAGTGCAAATGCCACCCGGGAAGGGCCACGGACGCCTCCTGCAGGCTGGAGCAGCGCTTGGGAGCTGGAGAGGGCTGGGAGGCTGTGGTAATTAACACCGCAGGGCCCACTGGGGCCCAGGGAACTGGATCGAGAGCAGAGAGGAGGCAGCAGGGAAGAGAGGGATCCCTCCTGTCTCCACGGTCACAGCTCGACTGGAACAAACAAGCTGCACTTCCTCTAGTCTCTGCTATACACCACGACAGGGACCACAGCAGGGGCCAGAGCCATTCTCAGGACTGTGCCCTCGTCTGCAACATGGCCTGGCACACAGCAGGTGCTGCATGAATCTTGACTACATGATAAAGGGGGCCGAGTGCAGTGGCTCACGCCTGTCATCCCAGCACTCTGGGAGGCCAAGGCGGGAGGATCACTTGAGCCCAGGGGTTCAAGACCAGCCTGGGCAGCATAGCAGAACCTTGTCTCTACAAAAATAAAAAAGTAAAATTAGCTAGGTGTGGTAGTGCACGCTTGTAATCCCAGCTACTCGGGAGGCTGAGGCGGGAGGATCGCTTGAACCCAGGAGGCTGTGGTGAGCTATGATTGTGCCACTGCACTCCAGCTTAGGTGACAGAATGATAAATGAATGAATGCCTACATACATGCATACATGACGGATGTGCTGTGAGGAGAAGGGAAGACTGCTTTGCGCAGGAAAAGTGGGGGAGGGAGGGGTAGGAGTGAGGGAGGGGACCAGGGAGGGAAAAGCATTGGAACAGAAAAAGAACCACAGAGTATATGGGGTGAGCCACGTTGAGGTATCATAATGACATGCTGAGTGCATTTTTTTTTTTAAGACAGGGTCTCACTCTGTCACCAAGACTGGAGTGCAGTAGCATGGTTCTAGCTCACTGGAGCCTTGGCCTCCTGGGCTCAAGTAATCCTTCCACCTTAGCCTCCCGAGTAGCTGGGATTCCAGTCGCCCGCCACCACCATGCCTTCCTAATTTTAAAACTTTTGATAGAGACAAGGTCTCACTATGTTGCCCAGGCTGATTTTGAACTCCTGGCCTTAAGCAATCCTCCCTCGTCGGCCTCCCAAAGTGCTAGGATGACAGGCGTGAGCCACCCCACCTAGCCTACTTTGCAAAAGGCTTTCATAGCCAGAGAACACATTAGAGTGCGTGTGGAATAACCCAACATCTGGAAATTGCTTTAAGATTTTACAGGAAGCCGGGCTCGGTGGCTCAGTCTGTAATCCCGTGCCTTGGGAGGCTGAGGTGAGTGGATTGCCTGAGCCCACAGGTTCGAGACCCGCCTGGGCAAGCGAGACCTCATCTCTACAATAAATCAAAAAATCAGCGGGCGTGGTAGCGCGCGCCTGTAATTCTGGCTACTCGGAAGGCTGAGGCGGAAGGATCGCCCGAGCCCAGCGGGTCGAGGCTGCGGTGGCCGGGAGGCCACTGCACTCCAGTCTGGGCGACAGGGTGAGACGCCAACTCAAAAAAATAAAATAAAATAAAAAATAAAAAATAAAAAAATAAAAATAATAAAAATAAAAAAATAATAATTTTCCTTAAATTATTATTGAAATATTTGCTATAGCCAAATGATAGTTCTTCTAAAAGGAAAGCATGGAAATAGTAAACATAGTCAAATATCAAAGTCATGTTTTAGTTTTGAAGAAAAAGTGCAGCATCTGTTTGGTCTTATATTGACTGGAAGGACCTTATAAAGAATATTTTGCTAAGATATTACAAATAAAAATTGTGAAAAGAGATGAAGAAGACATCTTATAAATGAACAGTAAATTAGCATTTTTACTGTTCTTAGTGTAAAAAGAACAAAACTGAAGGTATAAGACAGGGGGTCCTGGGAAAAGGGGGAGGCCAAACTTCTCATAATAGCAGTCTACCATTATTTTCCTCCAATCAATTCATAAAAACAAGTCTGGAACATGCTCTATGAAAAATGAATTTTCTCCTTAATTCATTTTGGATATCACTTCATTTCAAAGCCTGTTTTTGGAAGTCCACAATGCATATAAAAAAATTAGTGTCACATGAAGTCTTTCTTTAAAGAAACTTTCCCAACTTGGTGTATCTCAGTTTTCCAAAATCGTTTTA
Source organism: Tarsius wallacei (assembly GCA_963574415.1). Classification (NCBI taxonomy): domain Eukaryota; kingdom Metazoa; phylum Chordata; class Mammalia; order Primates; family Tarsiidae; genus Tarsius; species Tarsius wallacei. The sequence goes on along the minus strand of CAUYQG010101351.1, from coordinate 25,685 downwards.
TTCAATAACGCATTGTTTATGTAATACTCATACTAGTAATATCCCATGGAACAGGATTTTTTCTTGAAAAAATCTAAGTTATTTGCCTGAACAAATAATAGAGAAAGCAATATGCAGTTTAGCCATTGACACCATTGTGTGCATGAACTATAGGTAGGTAGTGAAAGACAATTTCTAAAAATTCACAGATTCTCCATGCTGCACCCCAATTTTAAACCGTAGATTTTTAGTTTTTTGTTTGTTTGTTTGGATTTTTTGAGTTGGAGTCCCACTCTGTCGCCCAGGCTGGAGAACAGTGGCATGCTCACAGCCACTGCTGCCTCAACATACTGGGCTCAAAGAAGCCTTTCACCTCAGCCTTCCAAGTAGCTGAAACTATAGGTGTGCACCACCACACCTGGCTAGTTTTTTGATTTATTGTAGAGTAGAAGCCACCAAGTTGCCCAGGCTGGTCTCAAACCCCCGGGCTCAGGCAATCCTCTCACCTCTGCTTCCCAAAGTGCTGAGATGACAGGCACTGCGCCCAGCTAAACAGTAGATTTTAATGCAGGTTGAAGTCTGCAGTTACCAAGGAAGTACACAAGTTTCTTTCGTGTTCATGCTTTTATTAATAATCTATTTTGATGACTTTTGTGCAACACATTTTTTCAAAACAACAATATTTTGACAACACTAACAACTGTTGCTTTAAAATGTTCCTTTCTTTTGCTTTTCAGTAGCACTGGGAATTACTCTTTTCTCCTACCCCGTGAACATTAACCACATCAAATAAGTTATTTGCTGCTTCTCCAACTCAGTTTCTGGATTTTAGTTATTCTCCAGCACTCAAGTCTGGGCATCTATTCTTTCTGCCCTTCATCCCTATTATTAAGTAACTAATTATCTCTAACAGTTTAACATCATACTTGATAATTCTTAAATGCATATTTTAGCTTCTTTTTATATAAGCTCCATTCCTATATTTTGAGTGTCTGTCATCATTCTAAAATGTAATAATTTAATACTAAAATCCTTATTGTTCATATCAATCAATTTCTAGGGTTAAAATTTTGACAATATTTCTCCTTCACAATTATATCCATCCAAATATCAAATCCTGATCATGTTTCTTTCACCCACCTCTTTGGATTTCAACATCCTCAAATTTATGCAATTCTATATGGTTTCTGACTCCCTAATCTTAACTCTACACTCTCACAGAATGTTCTTCCAAAAGTACAGAAATCATTATGACAATATCGTGTCTTAAATTAATTAATTTATTTTTTGAAAGACAAGTATTCAAAATAATATATGCCCTATGTACAAAGTTTATAAAGCCAGAAAAGAACAAAAGAATCATCCAGAATATCCTTCATCCATTAATAACCAGAGCCGGTAATTTATGTGTATTTTTACTCCTGCTAGTATCTGCTTCTAGCCTGTCTAATTCCCTAAAGAGTATTACATTTTTGTATCATAGTCTTTTAAAACATGAGATTTAATGAGTGCTTCTTGTTCCAAAAAGCATCCTAATTCATATAACTATATCTCTATTATTGGACATTTAGTTGAAAATCTGTTTCTCAATATTATTAAACATACTGTAGAGCACTCATTTTTAAATCACCTCTGATTTTTTTCCCTCTAGAACAACTTCCTAGAAGTGGCAATTTTGGATCAAAGGATATGAAATATTCAGAAATACTGAACCAATTTTCAGTAGCATCAGCAAGGCAGAATTTCTTCTAAAATCTATCATAATTTCTTAGTGTTCATTGTATACATTGTTCATTGTTTCAAAACCCTAACCTCATTTCACACTACTATAAATATTCCACTGGGGCTATTGGGACTTCCTGACTCTCACTTAAATTCATCATACTCTCTTGATCTCAGGTATCTGTTTATGTTATTTTTTTTTAAGAATGATCTTTCTCTTCTTCCTCTATCTATAAAATCATGCCAGTTCTCCAAAATGCTTATTTGGCAAACTTTCAGTTGGCTTTTCTTCAGAAATCCCTTCCCCCTTGCTCTGAACTACTATGTTATTAGCAGTTATTTTGACTTTGATTTGAATTATTGAATAGCTTGTGTAAATTTGTTCTGCGTTTTAATTTGACTTTATTCCCCTTTCTAAAACTATAAGTTACTTCAAATGTTTCAACATATAGCAATATACCATGTATTTAAAAATACTAAGTATATGTTTTTCACATGAATAAAGAAAATTTACTGAGGCGGTAACTTATATGTTAATGACACTTTTAGCAATGTTATATTCATTTTATGTATAGTTCTTTCTTGACAGTTAAAATTTAGCAAGATCGCATAAGAGGTCACCAAAAAGAACTCCTAATTTTAGAATGTTCTATTGTCTCAATTTTCTTTTTTTTTCTTTTGTATTTTAAGAGAAGTTGAAGCAGGTCAATTACAATTGGATTCCACCCTAAACCAACCCTATAGACAGTATTAGAGTGAAAACACTAAAGTGGTTCCCCCTAAAATATGTTGTACTCAGGAACTGAGAGTATTGTAAGAAAAGAAATAAAAACAATGATTTTGTTCCATTTCAATGCTTGGTAAAGTATTAGAATATTTTCCCAAACATTTATAGTTTCTTGATCATAATCAACCTTGGCAGTAACTTAACAATTGCTTATAACAAAAGTTTTTTCAGACTTACAGCAAAATTAGAAAAAATAATAAAATTTGACTTGTAAGTACATTCAGAGTAGTGGCCATTAGGATGTACACATAAAATTTGTTTCTACGATTTCTTACAACATAAGTTTGTTATACTTTGATTAAAATGCAAATTATTGGCTTCTTCAATTTGGATAATGTTAAGCCAGATCTTAGAATGATGCTGACTAAAATTATGGTCTTGTCTTTTTTATAGATGTTATAAATAGAAGATATTTATAGATGATATTACATTTTATTTAGTTGTCCAAGACCCCCCAGCTACCATTAAAAGAACATTAAAAGTTATTCTGGGTGTTCTGATACAGTGGAATTTTAGGAAACACTAAGCATATATAATCATAGTAGTTAAAGGATTACTCCTACCTCAAAATGACGGTTCTGGCTTTATGTTTTCAAAATAATTTTGAAGTAAAGACTTTAGAACACACTCTGATATTATGTAAGTTTGATTATAGTGTCCAACTATGCAAAAGAAAAGAATAAAAAATAATTCTTTAAGATACCAAATACATTTCAAACTTTTATCTCATCAGGGCTTTTTTTTTTTTCCTACTAGTTTCTAAAATGGACTCTGAGTTTATACATTGCCAAACACTTGGTTCTATCATCTAAATGATTATACATCACCATAAAGGAATCTGAAAACATTTCTTCGATTTCCAATTGTTATTTCTCTTTAATAACTCAAAGGAAATCTAACTTCACAAAGACAAAGAGAGGTTTCAACAGGTGAGCTACCTAATGTTAAAGAATCAGAGATATACGACTTTGCCTCTGACTTTTCCAGCTTCTGCTGTACATCCTTCACTGAACAAAAGATGTACATCTTTCACTGATCCAGAGCAAGGCCATAAAGTAGAATTAGAAAACTGCTGGTGCAGACCATAAAATCTTTGGTCTAAAACTCCTTCATGGAGTTCTGGTTCTTTACATAGACATTTTGTTAAGATTTTATATTTTTAATCTTTAATAATGTATCTACCAGGAGCAATTAAAGAATAAAAACAAAAGACTCAGGAGAGCCAAATTTCTGATTCATGTGTTTAGAAGAGGACTTTCTGTGTCCCAAAGCTTTTGCAATAATTTTCCATGTGTTATCTCTTTAATTTTATGAATATCACTGTGAGTTAGATTATCTGATCTTCATTTTTATATATGAAGACAGTAACATCTAGACAAGATAGTTTAGTAATGCCACAAAGAGAAATAGAACAGTTAAAAAGTCAGGATGTAAGGCAGTGATTTGACATTGAATTTTAGGGAAATAGAGAATTGACACCTTAAAAGGATTATGGAAAACCAACTGGAAAAAAAAAAAAGAGAGAGAAAGAGAATGCTTGTTTTGTTTTTGATCCTGGACAGGAATTTTTTAACATTTAACTGGTTGTCTGAATAGGCTATGATCCCAGGTCCAAGGACTGAATCCAACCAGCACCTGTGTGTGACGCTGAGTCATCTATGTGATACTTCTTGCTGTCTTGAAAGGACCCCATGCCTAGAACAGAAAGTACTTTCAGGGAAAGAATGGCATTGATTTGACCTATTCCCCAGCTGCCTGGAGAGTAGTTCACACACGTCTAAGACTGTTTGCCTATCCAAAGGAAGCTTTAGATGAATTGCTCATTCATCATCCCAACGTCATTAATTCAGGGTTGCTCTCTGTGAGGGTGCTCTATTACTCCTCAGTAATATCAAAAAGGCTAAAGTTATACAAACAAGACAACTCTGTCTTCCAACCTATTGTGCAAGAAAGCTTACAATGTCTGTCTGTCTCTTTCTAAGTTGCTATGATTCCCTGCTAATGAAAAGATGAATGAGGGCATATGTTAATTAGGAATCAAGTGCAAATTGAATGTAAATAAAAGGGGGAACTTCTAGTCATAAAAAATATTTGAAAGTGATTTTCTCTTCATACCTCTTTTCCTCGGGATTTGCTTGATCATATCATCTTTTCTTTATTCCCCTCAAAGAGTGGTTGAGAAAACAAATTATTGATATTGAAGATATTTTATGTTATGTGTATGGGAACAAAGAAACAAATCATCTGTTTAAATGCTTGTTAATATAAAAGTTGTTAACATCTTCATTGTTGTTTCATGGGTTTGACCAGCATTACCAGATTTTAAATAATGAAAAAACTGCTTTTCAGGAATATATCAAAAGTCTTATTTCTTGAACTTAGAAGCTATATGAGAAAAAAAAGATTTGACATTTTCTAATAATATTGTTTTAAATCTATGTTTTTCCTAATTTTTACTCTTAATACATGCATATCACTAATTCAAAGTTTAAACTTCTTTTCTCAAGCATTTCTGTTTGCATTTGACAAAAATGTGGGAAAAAAGTAAACTTCTTTCAGAAGGCTATATAATCAGTAAGCTAGCACTTTATTTAATTATTTTTCCATAAGAATTCTAGTAACATAATTTACAAATATCAATTTTAAATAGATTATTTCTATATTAGAACATCAAGCAGAATGAACACATTAACTTGGCCAGGAAGAAGGTCACAGACTAGCTTCCAAGCATGTTAAGTTTCCTACATTTTATTATTTATAAACAAATATATAAGCAAACATCATGAAAATTTGGTATTTATTTCTTATTCTAAGAATAATACTGAAAACACATGAAAATCCCTAAGAATCTTACAAAATCACTTACAAACAATTCAGGATAATATAGAAAGTCAAAATTATGAGGAAACATTTGTCAGTAGTGAACTTCTTTTCCTTAATGCCAAAAATATGTTTTTCAGACAGATAACCATCTCTGAATAATGGCAGGATAAAGCAGAGGAAATGAGCTGTGTAGAGATGCTGCCTACTAACCTACATGGAAGTATGATAAACAGTATATAATGACTTCTTACTTACTCCTATCCTTCCTCTGCCACCAGGCCCCTGGGAACTGCATGAGACCACTACCTCAATAAAATTTCTGTACATGATAAAATGTCCATTTTGTGGGTTTGGATTGGAGTTATGGTTGCCATGGTGATACATCTTGCTTTAGACTTTGTTGATACACAAAGCCTTTGAATTTCACTATGGTAAAAGACAGCAGCTTGTCACCTATCTAATCTACATAAAGAAGCTGAAAACAGGAGTTTATACCGACAACTCCTATTTTCTGAAGCCAACTATACAATCATTCTAGTAGGGTCAGTTCTCAACACCACTTGCCCAAAGCTGTTGTGCTATGCTTTTTTTTTTCTTTTTAATTTTTTTTAATCTCCAAATCTAAGACATGATTTTTTTGTCATGAAAATTGAGTACACTGGGGGCAGGCATAATTTAGTTAAGGCTCCATCTCATTAATCTTTCAACAAACTCACTAACCACTTCTAATTCATGAGAGCCAGGCCTACCCAATTAGTCACAAACTTTTATAACCCTGGACAATACGTTATTAGCAATCCAAATAAATAAAAGGCTAAATAAGTACAATAAATTTAAAGTTTTTAATGTCAAAAATTAGAAATTTTTTCTGCTTATCTAAAATATTTTCAGAATATATACTGAAAACATAAATGATGATTTTAAAAAAGAACTGATTCAGCTGGGGGCGGTGTTTTATACCTATAATCCCAGTGATTTGGGAGGTAAAGGTAGGAGGATCCCTTGAGGACAAGAGTTAGAGGGCAGCATGGACAATGCAGCAAGACCTCAAATTTACCAAAAAAAAAAAAAAAAGCTAGGTGTGGGACCATGTATTCGTAGTACCAATTGTTTGGCAAGAGGATTGCTTGAGCCCAGGACTTTGAGGTTACGTGAGTTATGGTGATGCCACTGCACTTCAATCTGGGCAACAGAGTAAGATCCTGTCACACACACAAAAATAACTGAAACCTTCAAGAATGCCATTTATTTTCCTCTGATGCCTATCAATATATTCTCAATTTATATCTCTTGACCCCTGATTGTCACATTCCTCCTTCCTTGCTCGTGTACCATGGAAAAAGTACTTTCATGCATTAGAGCATTGCCTCAAATTTCCCTCTACCTTAAAGGCTCAGACCTCTTTCCTCTCTTTTCTTTCTTCAGCTCCTGTGACTGAAACCTCTCCTGTTTCTGTACTTGGGTCATATGACATTTTCTCAAGGACTTCTTCATTGATCTACCCCACTCCTTCAATCCTTTCTCAGCCCTGACAGGATTGGGTTCTCTTATACCTTCTCCAGTAGCAAGCAGCAATTTTTACAGTTGTATTTTTATCATTATTTGTGTATTTATATTTTTAATGTATGTCTTTAACACTGCAACCCACACGAAAACTATCACTGTGCGTACAAACTAGGCTTCCTATAAATAATAAATTGTTAATGATGAATGCTCAAAGTGATGGATATCCCAATTATCCTAATTTGATCATTGCACTTTGTATGCCTGTATCACAATTTCACATGTACCTCATAAAAACAACTATAGTGGATTCATAATAATTTTTAAAATGATAAATAATTACTAAAAGAATGAGGGAAAAGATCAATGAACATAAGGTTGAAAAAGTAAATGCCTTGATGACAACAGCCAATGAATATCTTTGTTTTTGTTTGCTTATCTATTTGCTTTGCTTTAACTATCTGATTATTGCAAAAGCATTTAAAAATAATCTTCAATTATTTTTCCAACAAACAGTGAATAGACAGTGAATTTACTTATAAAGAGTATCTTTTTATATTATAACACTTATATCTAACAAGTCTAAGTTCTTTTCAGCTGACACTATGACCTACTTTAAAGATGAATGACTCATTCAACACGCACTGCTCACTGCAGAGAACACTTATGTTCGGGGCTCTGAGAAGACATAAATAAAGCAATTTCCCTGCCCTAGAGGAGTTTGCAATTTATTCCAGACCCCCCCCCCACACACACCTTGGAAGCACTACTGACATCAGAACAAAACAAACAAGCAAAAGAACTTAAAGGCAATGAGAAGGAAATATAGTAGTAAATTATGTTTGTTGTGCATATTTAAATAGAAACTTCCCTACAACTGTATCTCCCTGGAGAACTTTGTCATGTGACCATATGTCAGACATGATTAGAGGTTTCTTGGTGAAAAAGGTATAATCCCTGTCCAGATGAAGTTCATATTTCAGTCAGGAACACAGACTGGAAGAGAGATTATTATGCAATAGAGACAGGGCTCCCCCAGAACTGGGACAGACTGTGGGAGCCCAATGAAAAAATAGGGCTAAAATGCATAGGAAGACAAAAGCTTTATACAACAGACCAAAAAGAACTGGATCTTCCTGAAGAATGAGTAGGCTTTGTCAAGTGGGCCAACAGAGGAAAACATAATTAGAAAAATGAATTGTGTGAAAGAAGGCAGAAACTATTTACAGGAAATATTTTAAAATCCGTGTGGCATTCCTGATTGAATATTATTTTAAGAAACAAAATTGTTATAACAGAAACTACTAAAAGATGAAGTAGGAAAAAAAATTATTCCCTGGTTTTCTCCTGCATTTTCTATAACTGGTAGTAATACCTTTTATCGCCGTGTTGTGTTTTTTCATAGAAGAGTATTCATAGTGTGTCCATTGCAATAGGCAGGTTAATAACAACAACAATTGCTTTTGACATTGTTGAAATTACTATTTTCCCCTAGTTTTAGCTGCTTTAGAGCTACACTGCAGGAATGATGTATGCACAAAACCATAAGAGGATATTCCCTCTGATTACTTATCTCAAAAACACTGTAATAGCGTAGAATGCCAAGCAACTTAAAATTTTCATCATGTTATGAAATCTTTGCAATTTTGTAAGATAGTCTATGTTTTCAGACACAGAATATTTGTTTTAATATTCTCTTAGATTGAGAGATGACACAATTGGTCTTTATTAAGTGCTACCATCAAGAGAAACTTCTATTTGGAATAAAACTTAGAATGTTCTTTTGATCTGAAACTAAGGAAGCTGGAGTTATCATAAGAATCTCAAAACTAAAACACCACTCTATGTTTATATATGTACATTTACACCTGAATATTGGCATATTTCTTTTAAAACCTAGAGAATATTTAGATTTGTTTTGGGTAATTTTACTGAATATAGAATTTATAAATTTTTACTTATTTTGTAAGAATGAAATAAAGCTAATTATATTTAAAGCTATATATTTTGAATACTTAATTGTAAAGGCATTTTTAAATTAATTGGGGTCATTTCTAATGAAAAATAAAATATTCAGAAATCAATAATTTTAGATGCTGTAATAATGTTATGAACATGTACCAAACACCACAAGATTGGAAAGGAGGAAATCTGGACAATGAAGTTTCTTCTTTATCTTGGTTTATAGTGAGTAAAATATTAAGTGGTAATATTGTCATGCCATCTTAGAAATTGCATAAGAGTAATTTTGGATCTTTCTCAAGTTTCCAAGGAGCTTTCCAAGTATCAAATTTTACAATACTCATATTTTAATGTTCTACAGGTTTCTAGAAATGATTTACTAGGTTCATAATGTCTGCATTTCAAAAATAAGAGCAATTTAACTCCAGTTCTCTGAGAGATGTCGAGACATTTTCTATATATTATACACATTTGTTTTGCAGTTGGGCAGTTCAGAATAAAAACTTCACACAGGTACCTCAAACATTCAATATTTACCAATCAGATTCCTTATCTCTTTTATTCACCCAATTATATTTGTGATTTGATAATGGCTTTACTTAGAGAAGATCCTCAGTGTGTTTACAGATTTTTTTTCCAGATAACTTAATGAGCATTTAGGAGTTAGTTGTATTTATATCAAACATTTATCTCGGTTGCTGACTTTCTGATATGAATCACTGGAAAATACATATACAAGAGAAAATAGACATGTCAGCTTATTACTTAGGTTCACTTGTTATGTGTTAAAAAATATATCATCATTGTTATTCCTCCAGCTATCCCTCCACACAGTGCATGAACTATGCATGCTATTGAGCCAACTTCCTGCATAGACATATAGAGAATAGCTTATAAATATATACATAGGTGTAGTATATATTCTCATGGACTCAATCTATTCTGTTGCAGTGAATTCCACAAAGCAGTACAGTTTTCATCTCCCTTTTTTCCTCCATACAATAGCAAGATTTCATTGTGTGTTGCTAGAAATCATATTCCCAGTTGTGGCTGAGAGTAAGCAACACAAAACAGAGTCTCTAGGTCTCTTTATTGACGCTGCCCTGAGAGGAGGCAGTGCATTAACAAGTGGGGGGAAAAAAGTCAGGGAAGAAGGGTTTTAAATTCAATGTGGTAAAAGGAAGGAAAGAAACCTTCAAAGGAAAGTCATTTACTTTTCAAGTCTACCTGATAAACAAATTATTTTCTTCTTTCTTCCTCCAGGCTTCAAAATGCCTGTGCAGGGCTAGAGGTGATGGGATGGTGGAAAGGACAAAAAAAGGGCATAAGGGATGAGATGGAGATCTCTATATAAGATGTTTGTAATTATTTAAGGTGACTGCATTTGAGGGAATTAAGGGTGCCTTGTTACAGATAGCTTTCTTTTCAGATAAATGATTCTACTTTGTTTTAAAGCTGCTTGTTTAAATTTACCAGTGAAAAGAGACTCAAACAACTGGTACTTACATGCACTCAACACATCAGTCTACAGGCACTTTTCCTAGATTTAGAGAATGATAATAACTGGAACTTCTATGCAAAGCATTATGTGCTGTGAATATTTATATAGAAAATACACTTGTAACCAAATTAATAAAACAGCAGTCTACGAATTATAAATGGAAGCAGGGAATTTTAGATCGTTGTTAAAATGTTTGCTACAGAGAACTTGCTTTGTGCAGCCATTCTTCAAAATCCTAATAAGCATTATATTCACAAGATGTGAATAACAGAAAACTGTTCCATTCTCGCCTAAGATGATTTTCATCTAAAGAATTCAAAACAAATAGGTTTTCTAAAAAAACTGGATTATGGGGTCATACACACTAGATACTCATATACTTTTCTTCAACCTGCTCTACCTACCTGTTAGTTTGGGAAATGGATGCAACGGGTCTGTTGACACATTTTATGTGGGAGACTTAAACTCACTACCCTGTAGCACCGTTCCCACCACAGGTGACTGCTCTTCCCTTTTGTTTACTTCACGACAATTAGTTTCTTACACAGTGGAAGCAAACGGGGAGATTTCAACTGTTGGTAAATAAAGGGCCGTGCATGAGTGCCTCTTAATAGCTTATTATCGTGTGTAATCAAACTGAATAATTGCCAGAGAGGAGAGTTCCTGCGCATTGGCAGATGCCCGTGGGCTGAGCTCTGCTCTGGAATGTCACCACACAACAAAGCCCTGGATGGATAATGCATCAGCAGCACTGGGGCTCTAGGCATGTCACGCAGGTGGGGAGAAATCAGTGAGGTGAGGTAAATATAAGTGTGCCAATGACACGGGAATGGTATTAGATAGATAGGGGGCAAGTGAAAAGACAAAGAAGCCAAGAAATTGAAGAAAACAGCTTTCACCACTAAATGGAAATTACCTTGAATGCTGCATTGCACCAGTGACTTTGACAGCTGAAGCGGCAGCAAAGAGAACTTGACTAAGATATTGGCCGTGCTGTTTGCTTTGCAAGGGGCTAAGTGTGGTTGACTTTAGCCTGACAAGATCAATCACTGTTCATACAACACAATGAGCCAAATTCAAGAATGTTTTCTTGGGGGCATTCATAAAAAGATTGAAAAGCAGTAGGCTGTTTCCATGCCTGCATCCCCAGGGACACAGAAATACATTTGCCAAATGGCCATTTACCTATGAATGTTATTACTTACTATATAAAATTTCATTTTGTGCATGTTTATTCTTATATGTACGTAGCTAAACTTTAGTGGCCTTTTTCAATCAGAAAAAAAATTCACTGATCTCTGCTCTTTTTAAATACGCACTTATTTCATCCTATTTTGAACTGGATTACACAGACTAGAGCCTTGTTTTCTTGCTTTCTCTCATCAAATGTTCTCCTACAGAATATGGTATGAATATGGCAGATTGGCTGCACTTGCTATTTGGTTTTGCAGCGAGTTAGCTTTGTCATGTACACATTCATGCACACATACACACACACACATGCACCAAGTCAGGTGAGCCTCATTATATACAGGCTGGCATTTCTTGTGACAGACAAGTAACATCTGTACATCTGTGCTTCTTTGTTGGCAAACAGTGTGTCTGCTGGGGAATCTTATTCACAAATCCTTTAAAACACATAGCCACCCCCCCCCGCCTTTCTTTTTTGCACGAAGATGTGAATATGAATTGAAATTTCAAATTAACTTATCCAGATAAAGCTTAAGGTTTGCATTAATATTTAAATTGAACTATCAGACGTGATATTGTGATATTTCATACCAACAGCTTGCACAGAGAGGTTTTTAAATATTAAGGGTTCATCATTTTAAAAGGAAAGAAGGAATTATTCTTTTCCTTCAAGCAGTGATATGGTTGAAACTAACCTGAGTTATGCAAGAAACAAAAGAACCATGAAATTAGCCAAATAAGTCTAGGGATCACCTCTGTCATTGTACATCACCTTGAATCCCAGAGCTCTATGTTCTGCAAGGCAGGCTCATTCCAGCACCTGAAAAGGACTTCAGTTGTTCAGCCAGCAGCTATTTGTTTGGCTCGTCCCAGTGCCTGGCATGAAATATGCACTCAATAAATATCTATTTAATATTGAGCAAATAGTAAATTGTGAGCTAGATGTTGTGGTAGACACACACACATAATAAACAGCCTCCATCCTTGATCATATTAGAGTATTGACAAAATATTCTAATGATTCCCAGAGTAAAAATGGGAAGGCTTTCTAGAATAGGAATAACAAGAACTGATCTAAATGAGTGAAATGAGGAGAATGATGAAGGCATTCCAGAAAAATGAAATTCCACAGCAAATATTGAAAAATATGAGTATTTCAGACTGTTGAAAACTATTAAAGGATGCTTAGGTATTCAGATAGTCCAGAACAGAAGGTTTGTGTGGGAGAGGGGTGCAGTAGAGGTCACAGTTGAAAAGACAAGTTGAGACTAAATCATGCAGCATCCTGAATGTCAGGACTTTGAAACCTCTAATCTATTCAGTGAGAAATAAACCACTGAAAGGTGTTTGGCAAGAGAGTGATATGGAAATAAGTGTTTTAGGGAGATTAGCCCATTTATCCCAAACTCATGTTCATGTTTCTAGTAGAAAAATATAAATATTTAATCCATGCAGCTTCAAAAATTTTCTAAATGAGAAGTAAAAAAAAGCACTGGGATGATAGCCACTTTTCTTTGAGCTATTGATCTTTTAATTATCTTGTAATGGCTTCATCAGTCCTTGATATGGGTGTATGTCTAACTGCTTTTTCTCCACCTCCCTTGCAAGTTCATCTTTCTTTACCTGGATAATAAATGTTGGGGCATTTCCTGCATGCTAGGATTTGGACTGATTTACTTTTTACTCCATACTTCCTTTGCTAAGCTTCTTCTTAAGGTTTTTTTTGTTTTGTTTTTGTTTTTTAAACATGCATGGTTAACATAGCTACCTATCAACTGATGACATGCAAAATTATATCTTCAGACCAGGTACTTCTTCTACCACTTGGCCCATATAGCTAACTGCTTAACTCACATTTTCTGCTGGGCATCTTAAGAAAACTTAACAACTGAATTGCTAAACATGTATTTAATATTGTTTATCTCCTCTTTGCAAAAATGTTGGCTCCTTGTGGGCAGGGCTTATATTGGTTTTTGTTTATTTGCTTGTTTGTCTGATGCATTCCCATGGTTACAGCAGCACCTGATACATAAATTGTACTCAAAAAATTTTTAAATAGATAAATGGCTGAATCCCTGATCCAAGCTATTTTCATCTATTATCTTCAGGGGCATACAAAGATAGAAAGCTATTTTAGTCACTAACACTGTATAGAATTACTGACACTTAGTAATAATGAAGACTGGACTGACATTTAATTGATTCTATTATTCTTTTTATTTTTATTTTTATTTTACAAACAATGCACTCCCTAATTACCCAGACCCAGAGAGAATAGCTCCCACCACTTCTTCCTTGGTAAATTCTTGGTCATCTTCTAACTAAATTATTTCACTCACCACTGAATTAGTTTATTTACATTTGCTCTTTTCAATTTCAAACTCCTGACTGTAGTCACATGTGCTTTAAAAAAATATATGTCTGACCATAACAACACCCTGCTTATAACCCCATTGTCATTGAGTTAAAAACAGCGCATGGCCGGGCTCGGTGGCTCAGCCTGTAATCCCGCGCCTTTGGGAGGCTGAGGTGAGTGGATTGCCTGACCCCGCGGGTTCGAGACCCGCCTGGGCAACTTGGCGAGACCTCATCTCTACAATAAAATCAAAAAATTAGCCGGGCGTGATAGCGCGCGCCTGTAGTTCCAGCTACTTGGAAGCCCGAGGCGGAAGGATCGCTGGAGCCCAGCAGGTCGAGGCTGCGGTGGCCGGAGCGGCCACTGCACTCCAGTCTGGGCGACAGAGTGAGACTCCAACTCAAAAACAAACAAACAAACAAAAAAAAAACAGCGCATTATTATTACAGTCAACAGAGCTTTGCAGGTCCAGCTCCTACTTACCTCTCACTTCCTTTTTGAGTAACACTCCTCTGTTAACACACATTCTTGATTTCATGGTTCCAGCCAGATTGGCCCTGTTGCTTTGGACTGCCATGCTTTGCATGTAACCACACTTTCTCTTTCCTCATTTAGCTAGTTGCATTGATCCCTTAGATCTAGGTTTAGAGATGTTCTCAGGGAATACATTTGTGATCTCCCTGATTCAATCAAAGTGTTCTTTATAGGACTTAGAACTGCATTTTGGTATTTGTGAATATCTAGTTTTGTTCACATTTGCAAATACTTAAGAAATATTTATTAAGTGTTATTTATGACTCATGCACTGTACTAGACATTTAAAATGCAGCAATAAACAATTGAAATTGTGGAGCTAATATTCAAGCTGGGGAATCAAATAATAGCCAATATAATATATTATAATGTTAAGGTATACTAAGAGAAAACAAAACCAGGATATGTGCTTAGGAAAAGTAGATAGTATTATCTTAGATAGAGTGGTCAGGAAAAAGATTTCTGAATTAGAAATATTTGAACAAAGAACAGAATAAAGTAAAGGAAAAATGTTACAACTATTCAGGCAAAGATCACCCCAAACAGAGGACAAAGCAAAGGCAAAGGGCTTGATATATTAGTGTAGCAGTAGGTTCAAAATCTAGTGAGATAATTGTGGTGACTGGAAGTGAGTGAACATATGGGAAATGAGATAGGAACAGACCCAAAGAAGTTGAGATCATATGGGATATTATAAACCAAGAAAAGAGTTTGAAATTCGAGTTTATTCTGAGTTTTGCTGGAAAGGCAGTTTAGATGAGGGATATAATAACCCAATTTTTGTTTTAAAAGGTTCACTGTAGCTGATATACATAGAGTAGGTTATGGCAATGAAAGAACAAAAGCAAAGAACCAGTGAGAATGCTATTGCAATAATGTAGACAATGATGGCTCCTGTTTGAAGTAGGAAAATATCGATAAAGATGGTAAGATGTCAGTAAGAGTCAGAATAAATTTTGACAACAGAGTCAACAGAAATTACTGATAGTTTGGATGTGAGGTATGAGAGAAAGAGAAGAATCAAAGATGACTCCAATGTTTTGTGTCTAAGAAGCTGGTTGAGTGGTGGAATCATTTATTAAGTATGGAATATTGGGAGAAGGACAAGTTGATGAAGAGTTGAACATTGGACATGTTAATTTTGTGATGTCTATTGAGCATCCAAGTGGAGATATCCAGAATGTAGTTGGATATATGAGACAAAGTTTAAGTTTTAGGACATTGTTTATGCTGCTGATTTTAAAAGCATCAAAATTAACAGAACTGAAGGTAAAACTATAATTCCTTCACAATAATTTGAGAAAAAATACTTGCTTTATAACAGTCAAGGTAAGGCCAAACTATTTGACTTCTATATGTACTACACTAAGGAAAACTGTGGGCATAAATATGCTTTATATCTATTCTAAGATAGATATTCTAAGTCAGTATTTAAGACTGATGGGGCCAAAATAGCTGTTAAATAAACACTGACTGTTTTGTTATAATTTTCTTTTGGTAACCAAGATAAGCAGAAAAAGAAAATAATAGCAACTCAGCTTTTGGCATACTGTAGTCCTAAAGAGAATTATAGAACACAAACTGATAAACTGTCTAAAGACAGAATTAGAAAGAATTAGAAATGATGAGAGAATACATGTAATAGAAAGAGTAGTGAACAGGAAATTCACCTTCACATTCTGTCTCTTTCAAAAAATATATTGGGTAGCCTTGGGTCAATATCTCATTTATCTGGCCTTCAATAAAATCTGTTTAGAAAAGCTACACAATCTTAGTATTCCTCTGAACTCAAAGGAAATCAGCTTCATTTTCTTGATCACTTGCTTTCATATGGTCTGGTTTTTGTTTGCACATTTACTCTATTTTAGAGCAGAGATATTAACATATGACCCAGATGAAAAAGTTTCTGGAGTAAGTGCTAATATTTTTGTATTAATATTGCAGAATTAACATATCAACCTCCTTAGCTATTTAGTAAATAGAAAACTCTTAGTGTATATATGTTTTAATACTTTGGTTAGCCATTTCTTGGGGATAAAAATTGACTCCAGCCACGAATGACAATGTGTGAACAATTGAGAATGCCAGGAGAGAGAAGGGTACTTTTGATGTTTACAGAAAATTTTCAGGAATACTTCCATCTGCATGGACTTGAAAAAAGAAGACAAAAACTTTTGAAACTATAGTATGGATACTGCCACTTAATAAATAATAAAAGAATGATATAATTAAAAATAGACAAAATACATGTAACGTAGTCTAGAAATGTTTTAGGGCACTCATTGAAAGAGAAGAGGTTCAAATTAAATATGAGGCTTACAGTAATTCTTGACATACTGCTTTTGAGTGAAATCATGCTCACATTTCGACAGCAGGAACTCAATGATTACCATAGCCAAGAGTTGTTTTTTTTTTCACTTCTTCTGAGACACAGCCCTGATGTAAAGAAAGGCTATTTAACAGAAATCAGTCTAATTTATATTTAATATATATAATATATGGCATTATTAAATAATATGGAACTTATGAATAAATTAAAATTATATCATACCATTACAATGGATATGTACAACCTAACTTATCTCTAATTTTCCTTCTTTAGTTTTCTGTAAAATAATTCTTACCTTCTTTCAGGAAAAAAAAAATGACTTGCTTCTTCCCTATGTTTTTCAGTACATAGCTTCCCAAACTGTGCTCAATAGAACTTTAAGGATCAATTAGATTTTCTAGGAGCTCTACAGTAATAACAATAATAATAAAGAAATAAATAAAAAGGAGACCACACTAAAAGAAGTTAGATAAATGCTGAATGATACTTTTCTAATAATAATGGCTCCAGAAAGTCCCACAAAAAAAAAAAATAGCTGACTGAATTTGTTTAAACCAGCAATTCCTATACTTATCAATCATAGAAAATTATTTTTTTTCTCGATGATATATGAACAATTTGCAAGACCGTTTCCAGGCACCCTGTATTGTGTAAAACATGACTTTTGTTTATTTGTTTTTATTATTATTTTAAATTGACAGATAAAATTGCATGTATTTTTCATGGACAGCAAAATGTTTCTAAGTATATATACACCGTGGAATACAGTTTTGAAAACACTTCCCTTGGAGTTAACAAATACCTCTACTATGTAGTACTTCCTACATTGCATTGCATATGACAATGACCTGAGCATGTATAGGACCTTGTTTTATTATTACTGTTCTAGATTCCTTAGTAGGTCTATTCTACAGTAGGTGTGTACTAGTATAAAGTAGATTGTGATAAAAATTATTTTCTTTAATTATACTTTTATATGCAGCATTTATAGATAGAACCATTAGTTTATTATAGTCAAAAGATTTTTAAGCCAAATCTGAGCATATTCTCCATGTAAGGTCATGCAGTTATTTTGCCTGTTGTGACTTTCTATGCTAGGATTGGTGTGCTAAAATTATATCTATCCTTTAAGACTTAGGTCAAATATCATTTCCTTTGTGAAGATTTCCCTGATTCTCTCTCTCTCTCTCTCTCTCTCTCTCTCATAATTTCTTATAGCACTCATGCCCAGCGGTTCTCACCATTGTTTCTATTTGATAGTACACTTCATTTGTGAATATGCCGCATCTTCCATATGCCTGATCCATATTTGCAGCCATTCATATACTTTTATCTGTGCCTGTACAAACAAATATTCAAAGAATTATTTGTTCAGAATATGAAGAAATGCCTAGCCTAGTAAGACAGCATTCAATTAAGTAGCATTTACCATTTGGCTCTTTGAACTAGGACTTCTGAATTTATTTAATCACACAGCAGAATATAGAGAAATGTGTTTGAAAGCATTTAGCCCAGTTGTTTTTAAACCTGGCTAATTATCAAAATCACCCTGAGGCTTTTTGAAGCTACACATTGTAAGGCCCTATGGCAGACCTGAATTTTAACGAAGGATAGATTTAGAACACAGGTGATTTCTGACTTCTCTGTCTTCATTTCAACAAAGGAGCCAGATCCTACAACCTCTTTTTTTCCACCACATCATCATCAGGCTGGCATCGGAGACCCAGAGCCCAAAAGTAAAGCACAAAGAGACAGTGACCCCCTTTGTTGCCATTTTACCTGCAAACACAGAAGTTTGTCAACAGGAGCCACTTGTAGATTATTTGCCAGGGAAGAAGACCAAGAGCAAATTAGAAATAGTATGGTATTCTTTACAGTAACTACTGTACAACTGCACTAGAGCCACCAGAAAGGACAATGCAGGAAAGAAATTAAAGTAACTCAGGCTCACGAAGTCAGAATCTCTGGGGCAAGATGCAGGAATCTTCACTTTTAATATATTTTAATTCCCACTAAACTTCGAAACTAAGAAAAATGTTAAGACGATATGAGCTTTGGGGTCAAAAAGATCTGTTTTTAAACATCAGATCTGCCAATTGGCTGTTCACTTCTGGGCAATTGTACAATAAAGATAGTAATATCTACCTCATAGGGTTTTTTTAAATACAAATTGAATGAAATAGAATATGTAAAATGGGCCACATAAAACCTAACAAATACACGGATTGAATAAACTAATACGGTGGGTGGGTGATGGTGGTGAATAACCAAGCAGATCTGTTCCAGCCTTGAGTGTTCTGTGGCTCATTATGCATTTCATAACAGTCATATGTACCCTATTTTTGACCCATCGATCCAGTCTCTGTGGTTCTATAAGATTCTCACTATATAGCAGTTCACATAGCATAACTCTCTCTCTTGGACTCCTTATCCATGGAGCATAAACTAACTTTTATTATTATGCATGTTTATGCTTCAAAACAAAATTTTAAATTTGTGTCTTTATAAAAATTTTGACATGTAAAAATTTTGCAATTTTTTTTATTTACAAAAGGTAGTTTTAACTATTATTCAAGCTTTACAACTAAGAAAAATGGAGGTTCAGAGGTATTGACTTTCCAAAGATCAAAAAGGATGTTTGTATGCAGCAAAGCTGAGTCTCCAAATTCTTAGTTCTGTCACAGCACTAAGGTGCTAAATATTTGAAACTTTTTTTTAAAGTTAAAGAGCCAAGCGCAGTGGCTCAAGCCTACAATCCTAGCACTTTGAGAGGCCAAGGTTAGAGGATCACTTGAGCCAGGGGTTCAAGACTAGTCTGGGCAACTTGGCAAGACCTCATCTCTAAAATAAATCAAAAAAATTTAGCCAGTGTGGCAATGTGCGCCTGTAGTTCCAGCTACGTGGAAGGCTGAGGCAGAAGGATCGTCTGAGCCCAGCAAGTTGAAACTGCGGTGGTCAAGAGCATGCCACTGCACTCCAGCCTGGGCAACAGAGTGAAACTCCAACTCAAAAAACAAAACAAAACAAAACAAAACAACAAAAAAAAAACTTATTAAGCATATCTTCTTTTATTTTAACCCACTAAAGATTGGCAATGCCTATAGCTCAACTTTGTGCATCAGAGCATTTTATTAATTGTGCTATGAAATTACAGTCTTATATGTATAAGGAAAAATCACAACCCAAATGAAAAACTCCTTGTTTTATGCACTACATATACTTAATCTATGAATAAGTAAAACACTCATGCGATTCCAGTATCAAAATATATTAAAAGTTATACAGTGTGCAAATTCTCATCCACATCCAACTCTGGACCCCATCCACACGGTTGTTCTTCTTTATGAGAGCCAAGCATTACACAAGTCCATGTGAACCTCACCTCCAAAACTTACGGCCATATGCAGAAACCCTGACTTATTTACTTGCTTCCAGTAGTAGGAGTCTGCCTGGAGAAGGGGGGAGGGGGGCACACCTCATCAACAAGGGTACCTGCATAATGAACATTATATACCTAACCCTGAAATTGTACCCCACATCTTTAAAATTAAAAAACTAAAAGTTTAAAAAAATAAAAGCTAACCACTATTATAAATGTTAGAATCCCTTTATATGAATGCAAGTAAATACAAGATATGGTCTTAGCTTTCCTCATTTTTACACACCTATTGTTAAAAATCTTGTTTTCCTCTCCTTTTTATCTACATTATGTATACATATATGTTGCACATAAAAATATATTGTACATGCATAGATCTACATATATTGGCAATCTTTTCATAGAAATATATACAGACTATCTTAATTTTTTTCAAGCTTTTACTTTGCCTTGATGCAACAAAATTTATTGAACCACAGCTTATTACTGGATTTTTTTCATTATTTTGCTATTACAGAATTAACCATACAGAACTGTCTAATTCAACAATTTTTGATTCACATTTGTCAGTTTCACATAGCATGACATAATATAAACAATACTGAAATAAATTTTCTTGTACATTTGCAATTTTGTCAACATATAGGTAAAATTCTAGTAAAAATTCTTAGGAGTAAAAATACTTGGTCAAATAATTTATGCATATATAATTTGAATATATTTTTTCAATTTACCCACCATAAGAATTATACAAATTTATACTCTCACAAGTTGTATATGAGTGCCTATCTCTCTACAGATGCTCCTTCAGAGCATTGGTAAACTTTGGAAAATTTGCCAATATAATGGTTTCAATTTACATTTATCTTATCATAAAAGAGACATTGAGCATCTCTTTTTGTGTATATGAATCATTTTTCATTTCCTCTGTGGTAAGCTCTATTTTCATATTCATTGATTTTTTTTCTTCTATTGGATTGTTGGACTTTCCTGATTAATTTCCAGGTCATTTTATATTAAAGAGATTAGCACTGTCCATAGTATGAGATGTAAATGTGAATTTTTCTTCTCAGCTTCTTTGACTTTTGAATTCCAGTATGTTTCTCTCTCATTTAACGATCATTTCCTTTATGTCCTTGCTTTGAGACCAAGTCTAAAAATTCTTTTCATTTCAAACATAAAAATGAATTATCTCATGTTTTCTCCTAGGACTTTTATATTTGGTTCAAATACTTTTTTTCAGATGTCTTCCCAGTTGTCTTAACATCATTTACTAAATATTCCATCCTGTCCCCAGTTGATTTGAGGTGCCACTATTAACATATACTTAATCCTTGAATGTATTTGTGACAATTTCTATAATATCTAGTCTTTTTCTTTGATATGTCTCTCTGTTCTTGTACTACTACCATGCCATTTTTACTTTTAATGTTTTATAATATATCTTAATATCTGTTAGACTGATTCTCCTGCCTTCCTTTTCAGAGTGATCCTACCTATACTTTTTTAAAATTTCTGTATTTTAAAAAATTGAATATACAGTTTATAACAAGGTAAAACACACATGCTTTAAACATAAAAGTCTTAAAAAATGCATTCTTTTTTTATACTCTCTGCCCAGCTACTCCTCCTGCATTCACAGTAAGACTTTTAAAAAAATTATTATTCCAGAATTGATTTGTGTAAATATAATAAAATTAATATAATGTATACCATCCATTTTATACACAGTAGTGGGCTATATGCTGTCTGTACTCTATACATTTTACCAACAATCTTTACCTTCCAAAAATGGAAGCAAATATATATATATATGTACAATGCAATTAAATTAGCTAATGCTCACTCTCATTTCAACTATAATCTAAATATTTCGTATATTACTCCAACTGTTCCTTGTTAAGAAAATTTAAGCTTATATGATGCACCACTAACTGGAATCCAGTTTCTCAGCTGCAATCTTGATCACGACCATTAGAAACCAGAATCACATTTATAATAATTCAGAAAATTTAAGATACAATGGCATTTCTTTTCTATATATCATGCTGCCTGATGTGATTTGAGGTCCTTTAGGCTTTCTTCTATCTTGGTTCTTTTTTTAGCACTTGAAGCTGCTTCAAATTTCCCATGTGGAGACCCACCATTCTACAGGAATACCTATTATCACCTGTGAAAATATACTTGCGATTAGGGAATGCTCCACTCGATAAGGAAATTACTGCAGTGAAAAAATGGATAACATCTTTGTCTCATCATCAGCATTTCTGGACTTTGATCCCAATGCTACCAGTTATTAGTGGCATGACCCTGAGCAAGTCACTTCAAATCTTTAAGTTCAGACTCATTATCTTCAAACTGTCTCACCTGCCATAAAGTTTTTAATAGAACCAACTACATATGCAAAAGCACTTTGAAACTTGGAAATTATAGTACAAATATAGAGAATAATTATAAAAACCAGTTTTGATAGAGGTCAAAATAGAAAAAGAACGAGGGTCACCAGTTGTTGAAGAAAGGAAGGCAGCAAAGTCACAGGGTAGAAAAAGCCAAAAAATGTCAGAAAACAAACTTTACGATATTACTGAGGCCACT
Source organism: Tarsius wallacei (assembly GCA_963574415.1). Lineage (NCBI taxonomy): Eukaryota > Metazoa > Chordata > Mammalia > Primates > Tarsiidae > Tarsius > Tarsius wallacei. Next base: position 3,024 of record CAUYQG010101351.1, on the reverse strand, counting down.
CAGTTCACCAGTTTTTCTTTAGCTCCCTGGATTCTCCCCAATGTCAGTGTCAAACTTTTGCCACTGTTTTTCAACAGCAAGGCGAGCAGTGAAAAAGAAAACTATAGGGACTGTTCAGCAGGGAGGCAAATCAAGTTAACTTATGGATGAGCATGTTAAGGGGTATATTTAAAACAATAATGATAAAAATTATTCGTACAAAAAATATCAGAGCAATCACAGATAAATGCTTTCTATGTGACAAGCACCGTCTAAGCACTTTACTTTCATTAACTTATTCAATCCTCATAACAATCCTCTGAGTTAGGTAATTAATTATAAAGAAACAGAGGCATGAAGAGGCTAAGTAAGTGACACAAAGTCACAAAATTTTAAATGTTGAAACTGGGATGATAATCCAGTCTGCTCATTTTGATCACTGATCATCTAAAATGTTTCTGACAATTACTATTTCTTTTGCAACTTCCCCATTTTCTTATGAAATCATTCCCCTGTTTCCATTTAAATCTTATACTTAAAATGGCATAATCCTCACTTGTATGGAAATTCCCATTAATGAGCTCTTATTTCTGAACATTTATTTAACTCCTTTTTTTTTTTTTTTTTTGAGTTGGAGTCTCACTCCGTTGCCCAGACTGGAGTGCAGTGGCCGCTCCGGGCCACCGCAGCCTCGACCTGTTGGGCTCTGGCGATCCTTCCGCCTCAGCCTTCCAAGTAGCTGGAACTACAGGCGTGCGCCCACGCCCAGCTATTTTTTTTTTTTTACTTATTTACTGTAGAGATAAGGTCTCGCCAAGTTGCTCAGGCGGGTCTCGAACCCGCGGGCTCAGGCAATCCACTCACCTCAGCCTCCCAAGGAGCGGGATTACAGGCTGAGCCACCGGGCCCGGCTTTATTTAACTCTCTAAAAGATCAAAAATACATGTGTTCAGTCAAGTGTTTACAACCTTAAAAAATATTTGAGTCATGAGAGTTGGTTGTGTAGAATGAGGAAGAGGAAATTGGGGTTGGTCGCCACCTGGTAATCACTGTGTTACATGAAGTGCAAATGAGCAGGTAAAAAAAGAAAAGTAAAATAAAAGAAATCTCAACTTATTCTGTGTTATCTACAGCAAAAGGGTCTGGGGATAATGCATGACAATATCCTGTATGCATAAACTTTTGAAATATATTTTCAAAAGATATTTGAAATAGAAATTTTTGAGTGGGTAGGGAGGAGCTGTTCATATTCTAAATCTTGTTACTGTATTAGAGAACTCTTCTATTTTATGATTCCTGATGGGAGGCATCCCCCACCTCTCACCCCAAAATCTGAAAGAGGCAGATACTATTTTTGCAGACTGTCTTATGCCTAAAGAGTGTGTCTTTGCCTTTCCAGTCAGACAAAAACGTTCCAGATTTTAGATGTGAGCTAAGAAATCTGCTCTACTTCCATGGTCTTTGCACCTAGTCTCTGAGTAACATAAATAAATGGCAAAAGTGGCATCCAGTTTCTTTTATTAGATGGCTTGAGAGGTAAGTTTCAATGACTAATGCTCAACAGTAGTGGCATAAGATTTTCTCATAAAGCCAGTTCTGCTTTGTAATTTTTGGCTTTGCTCTTGACCTTGTCATTCCAGAACTGGTTTTCCAGTCTTACAATCAATACTTGGAGTAACCCAAAGGGAATACAATAAATTATTATTCTGCCTAAGTCAAATAGAATTTAATTCTGATTTTTGCAATAAGTATCTGACTAACACAGCGCTCACTGCAAAGGAGGGAGAAATGAACATCCACATTTATTCATTTACTGGAGATGTTCTAAGTGCCTACCTTAAGCCATATGCCACACAAGCTTCTAGGACTTCAGAGATATCAACTTATAATTTCTGTTCTCTTCTCAAGAAACACACATCACATCTTGCATTATATATAAAATCCCCTAAACTCGACACCCATCAATTTTCTGTGACATCTAAAATTCTCATCACTCTAACAATGATTCTGGATTAAAGTGTTGCATATGCAAGTAACTGTAGTTACTGTATTACACTGTAAATTATTCCAATTAGCCATTGTGTTCAATCCCATTTGATAGTAATTAACGTGCTGGATCTATTATTGTTACCTTAGGAATTAAAAATTGAGAAACATTGGCATATTTCAATTGGAGAGTAATTATTATAAAACCAACCGTATCCCTGCAAATGACTCACACTTCCCCTCAGTGTTTGACCTGTCCCATCAATCCCAGGCATGGAATCTTGTTGTCATATTTCGCTAAGCTCCATGGAATGACTTAGGCAACAATATATTCTGTGTCTCCTTCCCTCCCTTTCTATAGTTATCTTTCATTTTAGTAAATTTTACTTATTTTAGTGGTTAGACTTTTGTTTAACAAGTTGGATTCATGATTTTACTGAAATCCTTTCCCGACATCTTCTAAAATTGTTAAGTGCTTTCTTAAGCACAGTCACTGAGTCTCCTGTTTTCCCTAAAAAAAATTAAAAAGTTATACCTTGGAAGTTATAGTAGTTTGGTAAAAAGTATTTTCAAAAAATGTAAGAATGAGCCTTAAAGATGTATCTCATTACCATAAAACATAAGTTTGATGCTGTTTCCTTTTATTCTGTTTTGTCTTTTCTCGCAACCTGATCAAGAACTGCAAAAAAAACTTTCCTGTGTCACATAAAACTCTTCTGTTTGGGGATAATAGAAAAGTTCATGAGCTGTAGTGTGTGTATCCTAAGGATATTTAATATCAGAAATCCACAGGCAGGGATGCAGCTGAATCTGTACAAGAACAGGCATATAGGCCAATGGAACAGGATAGAGATTCCAGGTGCAAAACCTCAATTTCTCAACCAACTCATCATCGACAAAGCCTCCACCACCAACTACTGGGGAGAGGGGAACCTATTCCGTAAATGGTGCTGGGAAAACTGGCTGACGACACACAGAAGATTACAACAATACCCCTACCTATCACCATACGCAAAAATCAACTCTAAATGGATCAAATATTTAAACGTAAAATTTCAC